>JAULBU010015512.1:0-21308 GCA_032358235.1 Odonthalia washingtoniensis | reverse complement strand
ATTTTTAATGGACAATAGGTCAAAGTTCAAAATACTACGGACGCAATGAACCGTGTGGTCAAGAGAATATTTTGTAAATGGTAAAGGAGATTGGGACAAATTAAGTACGATGAAGCTTTCATTTGTAAAAACTGTTGTTATAAATATCATTACCTGGAAGAACTCTGACTTTTTCTCTCTGGAGGGCTTTGATTACTTGAAAAAGAACTAGTGTATAAGTCATTCGTTTATTAACGAGAAGACCGTCAATGAGCTCAAATGATTCGGCTCCGTAGAATTTTAAATGAAGACAGTTGTCAACATGACACGGAGTCAAATGCAGGGAGGAATTTGGATAGTGTAGGGGGAATGACGGGTAGGTATCGGATTGGAGGGGAAGTGAGGGTGACTGTATGATGACATGGTCATAATAATTTGTGGATTCTATCCGTGATCAACGTTGAATAACGATGATGACACAGATGTTGAGAAGAGTTGGAGGATGATGTATTCATGTAACCTGAAACCATTCATATATATATATATTTCTGCGTTTCCAGTTCTTTTTTTGAAATGTCTCAATGACATTCTAGAGGGGAGTCGTGACGAATGAAACCGGAAATAGTGTAGGGAAGGAACTGTTAGAGATGGGTCCGGTGTATTTACGCATCGGTGAGAACCCGCATAAAATCAAAATACATATATATATAAAGAAATAGTGCACAATGCAGAAAACTGACATGTGCAGTTATCCTTTAATAACAAAATCTTTGTTTGTAGTGTCCACTGCAGTGTTCAGTATGACAAAGTAGTGATTTTGAAGCAAGCGAGAAGTAGGCTGGCCACATACGGTCAGAATGGGTGCAACTCCATGTGGAGTTGGAAAGTTTGGAAAAATGTGAAACGGTGAACTATTGAACAGAATTACTATGGTAACCGTTAAATCATGTAACGGTTACGATAGTATGATACTGTTTGAAATGTTAGTGTGGACTTGTATGAAAACCGCTCTAAGAAAGAACGTTGACTGTCAAGTGCTTGTGCATCATTTCGTAAACGGAAAACATCAATGTAGAATAGAGGGATAGTGAGACAATTTTCGAAATGGCCAACAGGTCGACATTGAGATCTGCGTAACCCCCATTAAAGTTGGCAAGTATCTGCACACTCGACACTGATGGAGGGGATGAATTATTACGTGAACAAAGTCCGAACATGTCTAGAGAATGGCGAGTGGCATCTTGTGGACGTGGAAGAGGTAGGCTCTGTGGAAGTCGTGGAAGTGGGAGAGGTGCTATAGGAAGACAGAGAAGAAATGAGATAAACGAATGTTCAATAAATATTGATGTAGAGAACACATATAATACCGAAAAATTTCGAATCGCGACTTGGAAATGTAGAAATGGAAGTAAATATGGAATAATTCCGGAAGCCGTAGGAAGAGGTTCGGCAATTAACGGTCGAGAAGTCTAGAATAACATTTTTGATGAATGAGTACAAGGTTTCTCCGAATAAAAAAGGACAAGAAGCATTGAGTAAAGAGGTATCAATCAAGTTTCTTGAATCCGAAGTGATCACACTTGATTGTGAAAATACTGAAATCAGAGGAATGGTACAAAGTTTAGAGTTATTGAATCAGTGTATTCTGAAAAAGATGTCAGAAAACAATAAGAATCGTGGAAAGTATGTTTACCGGATGATAAAACAAGTGCCTACGAAATATTTGGGTATTGGACTGGCAGTTGACCAGAGAATGCTGAAGTACGGAAGTAAGGAATCCTGTGAATTAGACCTATGTTGTGATGACAATGTATGGAACTGGACGAACAGATGCGAAATTGTAACTGAGAATGGAATTGAATTGTTAGACGGGACAATCATAGTACTAACACCACACACCTCTCTTTGTAGCAGTAACAATAGATATGTCCCCTCCATAAATTCCGAGAGAAATATTATATGTTCGTTTCTTAGAAAGGAATTGTCAACAGGGGAAAGTGTACAAATATATTCGTCTGAAGAATCGAGAAATTTCGTTTTTGATGCGTTTTGTAAAGTTGGTACATTAGAGGGACGTCTGAGACAGTTACTATCGGAATTTTGTAGTGGAAGGAAAAGACCTGCAAAGGACAGATTTTTTGAAGTACTTGGTTATGGTTCACTACTGTCTCGATTCAATTTGAAAGAACTTGGAGCAACGGGAAAAGGGCAAAGTAAATAGTTACTTCCAAAAGGAAACTATTTAAAGCGAATAGATTTGGTGTTCTGGACATGTTTTGGTGGCGGACCGCGAATATTTGTGATATACAAGTACAGTACAGTGGAAATCAGCGCGAAAGTGTAGGTGATGAAGAGGGGGACGATGAGGAAAAATTGAATTTGTTCAGGAATGAAATCGGTCCTGCAGTGTTTCATGATTTCATTGGATATATACCTGAGACCGTGGAAGCAGACACTGTAGAAGGAACCATAATGAGTATTCCTCGTGTAGATGCATGTATAGACAGCTGTGTTAACCTCCTGATTGTGAAAGAGTATCGGGATGGTGGACGTCAGAAAGAATTTAACGAAATGTTTTCGAAGTATGAAAAACTTGCAACTGAACAGTTGCTTCGTAAAATAAGAAAATTTGTAGAAGCATGGGAACCCGATGAAGTTGAAGCACCGCAATGCGAAGTGGGGGAGAAAAAAGAAGTCTGAGAGAAATGGAACTTGAAACCACAATAATAGTTACAACGACAATGCCGAGGAAACAGTTCATTGCCGTACAAGCTGAATGGTTTCGTAAATACATTGGTTTACAATGTGGAATTATTTATGACTGTTATATAGCCGAAATAGCGAGTGATTGGAAGAGTGTGGAAAAGCTTGAAAAAATTTGTTGAAGGACCTGTAAGAAATATATTATTTGACTGTGACGGAAGCATGGAAGAGAACGGAAGTATAGAAGGAAATTAAGAAGCACAGACCGTGTAATGTTGAATGATGTATACATACGCTGACATGTTATATGGGGTCGTCATCTTCGGCAATATTGCTTTTAACCAATTTAAATGAATCCCTTTCCCTGTAGAATCAATTGATCTAAAATCGTTGTCGTGGCCATGGAAACTGTTCAGTAAAATAATCAATTCCAAAATTTGAACACAACACATGTACAGAAGAACATATTGTGTTGAAATATATGATATCATACCACTCTCCTGTCTCCAAAATATTGTCGACCGATGTATTATCGGCACCGGGCTGGATGTAGTCGATTTAATCTGATGTAGACCAACGAAAGCATAGGCAGTTAAGAATGTTATCTACATTGTCGATTGGCGGAGTGAATTACATATATTGTACAAAAGCCATTTCTTTCTTCTCCATATTATTCGAAAGATTCATACGAAATAGGAGAAGGAATTTCACTATATAGTAAACACGACTGCTGGCCTCACCTCCTTTAATAATGACGAAACTATTTCTTTTCTTCTTACTTGGACCAAATTGTGTGGTTGCAAAAATACGTTGTGTTTTCCGGAGGTGTTGCGGAGGAGGACTGTATTTGACAGTATTTGTAGAATGGTTATACTCTTGCAATGTAGGTAGGTGGCCACAGATGATGTAGCCGGACTTCAGGAAAGTAACACCGATTTCGGGGTCTGTTAAAAAGTATCATTATTCTGTAAATAGATCCTAATGAGTTCTATGAAAACAGTTAGACTGGTACGGGATAGTGTTTTAAATATGGGAGTATATCACAACAGTATGAAACTATGACATGGAAGCAATTACATGTTATCTTGTTCTGTGTACAAACTGAGAATCCATAGAGTAACCTTTCTCTTAATGGAGCAAGGACCATATTCATTGCCTTATGTAAAGAAATCATTTTATCATTTCTCCTCCTTGAAGAAGAAGTCAGTGGTACTTGGTCGTCAATGACAATATGGTCATCACAGCCGTCGTAGATGGTGATGCTGTAATCATTTTAGTCGTGGTATAAATGCGACCCTTGCAATCCAACTGGAAGAAAACCAACCAAAGTATATCCCTGGTCTATGAGGAAAAGTCTTAACTGCACAGAGAAGTTGAGAAACATGACATGTATTGGATATCCTACCAACGATTGTGACTTCAACGTTGTCGCTGTTTTATCTGTATATATCTGCAACATTACTATGAATGACTTCGGCATTGTGTCCTTGTTTTGATTCCATTTAATTGTACAGTTTCCACTACTCATAATCTGGGATCTCATGGACATGTACAACTCTGCGAAAAATTCGGACTGGAGCGGATGGGTAACGAAGTCACGATTGAGTTCGTTGAAGCAAGGTCTGAACATGACATCCTTATCATTCGCAAATTTCAGTTGGCCACCTAACACTTCAATGATGTATTTTCTGTATAAGAAAGACTTCCTCTTGTCGTCCGACGCCGTTTTATATGGTACCTCAGTTTTTTGAAATCCGTCATGGATTAAACTATGGCCAATCGAGCCGTCGAAAATTTACATGCATCACTACCAATGGTTTATGTGTTGACGAACTACGCCTGGTTTGAATGTGTCTGTGTGAATAAATTGAATAACATTCTGTACAGCATCCGAACCAATTTATCCGATAAGCGTATCAAATGCATTGCCAAAACGTTCACCTTACTGTCTTAAATGGGACATTGTATTGTATTCTATTTGTCGCGCCATACTGATTCCTCATTTGTTTGTGTCGGTATGTGTGGGTCATGCCATTCCGAGACATTCTGAAGTATGTCATCTTCTTCGTCAAGAATTGTGTGAAGTTGTAATTGTTGCATATCATATGCATGATGGTCTAAACGACGTTTCTTGTTGTACTTGCATAATGTTGAATGTCGTTTATAATCTGTCATTACATCTGTGGAGTAGGTGCAATACCGGGTTTTACATACTAAATGTTTTGTTACCATTATTGTCATAAATATCCGTTGAAGTGATATGCAACGAAAACACAAGTGATGACAGTTTTATGGTGCTCGTGTTATATGTTGTAAGAGCGCGAATTAGGCGAGATGGAAACATAAGAAGAGTCAATTTGCATTACAGACTTGAGTGATTTGTACGTGTAAGTATATTCGTATTTTAGAATTTTAGGAATATTAGTTTCGAAGATTCCAACTCCATTTGGAGTTGGAATTTTTGCAAAAAATATAAGAATTAATTTTTTGCAGCAAAAAATTAATTCAACATGTTGAACATATGTATAATAATCGGAGAAACACATATGTGTTATGTACCACATCTCCAAACAGTGTTTGGAGATTTTTTTCGAAAAATATTAAATTTTTTTCGTCGATCATGGCCAATACGGGAGTAATTAGTTGAACAGGCTGCAGGCATTGAAAATACATGGATGTGAATACCATTCAAAGAAAAGAAGTAGTACAAGAAGTAGTAATTACTTATTTTATTACATTTTTAAGGCCAAGAATTGTTTATAAGAAAATCTAAGCAAAATTGAATTATTCTAGACGGAGAACTCACCCCAACTGTGGCTCATCAGCCTCTCCCACGCCCCAAGTTTGCAAATCACCATCGTCTTCATTGTTTATCTCATAGGGATTGTCATCTTCATCATCGCTCTGTCCACGTTGAGACGGAATACTTGAATGTTGCGATATGTCTGGACGATTAATGTCACTTCTTCGTCTGAACGACCGACCATACGCATATGAAATTACGTCTCTCAAGTTACTTTCCTCAGGAAATACATACATATGATATCTAAGGAAGTATGTACTGTTCCATCCTGCTCCAGCGTGTTGCACACATCCATGCCCTATAAAAATAGATTGCGGCGGAATTGAAATTAGTTCCATTTCCAAACAAGTCGAAATTTCTTCTTTTTCATTATTGCTGAGATGGAAATATAGGTGGAATCCTGGCTCTATCCATAGAGAGACCGGTTCGGTAGCTGTTGCAATCGTGAAATATCCAGAGGATCCGGTCTCTCTCACGTCAAAGTTATTATGGCCGTGTTGCGGTGAGCATCCCTTCCCGTAAGGAGGAGACGTCCTCCTCCATTTGGAATTTCAGTCCGCCACGTACATTGCTTATCTTGATCCAACAAAGCACACATAGAACCAATCCATAATTTCAGTGCTGCACGCTTTTCGGCCAGCCAAACGTTGTCTCGATGAGGTTCAGATGTATTCTCCAATAATTTTCTTGTACTGCAGTAACGCTCAATCCCTTTGTTCCTATCTTCTTCATCGTGTCCAGATTCTCCTGTGTTTATTATCGGACTCCAATGATCCCTATTCGATTCATTGATCAACGCTTGTTCTCCTGGAAATCATGTTTCAATATCATTGAAGACTTCTGAAATTTTTGGTGTCGGAAATCAACTTTCTTCGTTAAACGCAGTCACACTGGCCTTCCTCAACTCTGCTTCAAAATTAATTGGATGAAACATACCTTCCAGAATGCAATACCATCACTGTCCAGCTGTTGTTTTTTCCTGCGAAAAAACGATATTCCGTAGCCCGAGTTGTCATCGTTCACTGCCTGTATCCATAGATCCCCGTCTGAACAATTGGAAGTAAATTATATGAATTGTAATTGTTTGTATGCAGCCCACGTCCATGACAAATTTCTGAGTTCCAATATCTGATTATAATTGAAAAAGATATGAGCAAGATGATGATCTGGTATTTACTCCGATCTCAACAATGTCTTTGTATCGTCAATAACTCTCGATTCACTGCTCGTAGAAGAAGCTGGACCCCGCAACGAAGCTACAGATGTCCTGTTTTATTTAAGTGTTTTCTCCGCTTTTTCAATATTATCCCATCTACGTGGAAGGTGGTGTATTCAATGCAGCAACATGTGCTCTATTTAAACGACATCTCTACAACGTGCAAAAATAATCCGATTCCGGAGGCCACATCCAGTTGGGTGTACAGACGGAGGCGGGGCGTTGTCATATGGACCAATATCCTCCTACTGTTTTCGAATCGGCATGGACTCAGGCCAAGTGTTCACCCTCTTCGTTGATACAGATTTTACACTGTCTTCCATTGCGTTCTTGACATTTTTCGGTGAGAAAAGATCTTCCGAAATAGTCTTCTCTCCAATCTTCTTTGCTTGCGGTTCTGTTGAAGTCTTCTTCGATGCGGATTTCGCAGGCGATTCGGTGTCATCATCACTGTCGACAACAATGGGTTCATGTTGCTTCCGCTTCCTGCTTCTTGTTGTGATTGCACGTCCAAAATTAAAATTAACTACACACGTCCAGGGACAATCCACACTGTTCATCCGGGGACTTGTAACGAAATGAGCAACATTCCCAAAGTCCCTAACAGCGAAAAAATCTACCTGCCGTCACACACCAAAAAATGTGTCCACGGAAAATGCTCCGACCGGAGCAAAACTCAAGACAATGGATGATGGATATCATCGAGAAGTTTACGAAACCAGGCGATTTGGTTGTGGATCCTTGCGTCTGTACATTTTCTGTGGCAATGGAATGTATGCTTCTGCGTAAGAACAGAAAATTTGTTGGTTGTGATAAGGATGATATTTATTTAGAGCATCACACAACTCCCTTGGTTGCTCTCTTCGATCGTCAATGACTGAACATAAATTCAGATATTGACGGCACGGATCATGGAAGGCTTCATGCCACAGTATTACTAAGAGAATTAGATGGAATTGAGGTTAAAAGAAGAATGGACGTATGGTCTATTCCCGCTGGATTTCCCATGGTTCAGGCTTTCCCGAAATATCTGCGCCACTTCTTTTCACAGTACGTCGGGGATCCTAAACTATAGAACAACATCACCACAATACCGTGGAATAAGTGGAAAATTTCATGGAATCTCGCTATTGATGGAATAAAAAAACAGGAATTGCGTGCAATGGAAGCCGGTGCTTTGGGACTGACAGTTCAGCCATCAACGATAAAACACTAAAAGCCTGGTTCAGGGTTTTTCGCTTAGAGACCGTTCTCTGAAGTTTCCATTGTCGGCTACTACTATGGGACATTCTTTTATGGCAATTTAGGTGGCAGAAGTTCTATTGCGAAATCATATGGTGAGGGTTGTCTTTCTGTAATGAAGAACCAGTTCCTCAAGTACGCTGAAAATTGTAGGCATATATTTACCGCTGCCGATGGTACAATGAAAATATGTTGGATCGTTGCTGCTCCTTGGTGTGTGACAAGGTACATTAACGATTGAAACTATCTCCCCGGTGATAAATCATCCCGTACGGAAAGAGCCAAGAATCCAACGGTACAAAATTGCATGTTCGCGCAAAATAAGAAGTTGAGAACTGATGAAGCGGTAACTTTGTACCAGAATCTAGAGGTTGGGACTTTATTTTCATTGCAAGGGGCGACGAACTTTTACTTGATTACGGTGACGACCATGTTCATCATGTTGAGGCCGATTAGTAATTATATTTCCTTTCCAGCTTTGTAATTTTAGATTTATCATACGTATCTCATTCTAGACTTTTGGTACACATATAACCTTCCATTAACACCTAACTCATTTGTCAAAGGTCTCCAACTAGTTCATTTGTGCACAATGCAAAAATAAATAAACTTGAATAAGAAGGGAGCATTTAGGCTGTCACATTATGCAATAATATTTCCCCCAAACAACAAACATGTTTCCTTCACCACCGGATTACATCCATTCCTTTGTAAATGCCTGTTCTTCATCCTTTTCTCCAAACACAATACTCATTAGAAAAGTTTACAGCATGCGGAGGGACCATAATCATAACAAAGTATACACACAAACGTCATTCTTCCAATAATAGAATTATTTAAAGAACAAAGTCTACTTCGTATCGTTTTTTATGAACATCGCCGCTTAATTAATAAAACATTCAGGACTAGTAGTACATGCATAGTAGTACTACGCCCGTACAGTCGAATATAGCAGATGTAATACATATGCTACTTTCTACCGGACGAGCGTAGTACTATTACGCCTCCACTACATCCCGATGTAGTCCTCCTTTTCTACATACCTTAGGCAGCAACAGAAGAACATAACAGTGTTGCTTTATAAGGTCAAGAATTCATCTTAAAAATGAACCAAGTATTTGTTGATGAAGAACGAAGTACATACGAAATCTTCACTGAAGGTTTCGTCTGTACCGTTCCACATCAACAATACTTGGCTCAGTTTTAGTTTCTGAACAAAAAACTTGGTTACCAAAGGAAGAACAGGATGGGAAAACATACGATCTGCGACGATCCCCACCCCACCATAACCCGAACCGTCCTTACGGAAACCATCGTAAGCACCTCTTAAGTAGATGGAGTTGATGAAAGAAGAGAGGGAGAAGTCTGCAATGGTTTACTAAACCATTGTCGACTGATTTTTGATTAAATGGAACTAAACCTTTGACTTTAATTAAATTGGAATAAATTTTTCCATTGTTCACCCCTTACTACCCCTGAGGGGGGGACAATGGAAAGATTTGATCAAAAAAGATGGATTGCACCCTTTGACCTGTTAAATGTCGGCAATCAGTTCCTACACGGCTTGCATTGCTTTTTCCATTTTGGCTCCGAATCCATATTTTCGCCATTGCTGGTGGTGATAAACGCAGTGCTGTCACTATATTCTCATTAAAATAAAATAGAAAAATTCCCAGCAATTCCAAAAATGGCGACTTTTATAATTTTTATAATTTAATTCCTGGAACTGTACGTAACTACAGACAGTGAATGCCCGGCCTTCAAAAAAGTTCAATTTTTTTAATCAAATGAATGCGCAGAGAAAATTCTACGACCGTTGAATGCCCAAACTACGATTTACTGAATGCGCACGTTCATATTGCCAAAAAAATGAATAGTTAGATGGGGCATCCGTACACATTCAACTCTTGGAAGCAGGCATTCATTCCTGGAAACACAGACGAATACGTCAAAGATGGAAACGGTGATATGTGCCGGGTCTGAATGGGAACTCTAGTTCTAAACCGATATGCCTAAACACATGTCACATACGAAAATGTACCGTTATGGGAATTACACTTATTGACATAATACAGTGGTTCAGAAAAACAATCAACACATGTTGTGTGAGCTAGTAATAGTTTTGAATATTGTAGATTACGAATAATTTTCTCCAAGGCGAAAATTAGAACACGTAAGGCGAATGAAAGTAGTCAACAATGACTCCCCGATCCCTCCTCTCATCGGGGTCCTAATTCTTTCCCTGTCGGGTCTTTATATACTAATGTTATTAATCTGAACACACAGGGTTTATTATTCCCCTCGTTCTTCGACGGTATTATATATGCACATGAGATTATAAATGCACATCAGAAATAAGTGTAAGTAATATAGAGTCTAGTTTACTCCTCATCTTTGGTGGTGTTGTCAATGCAATATTGCATTCTCTCAATGTATGAGGTCCTAAAATCCTTTCTGCACAACGTGACGTGTTTATTGACTTACATAATCATACAGCTTATTCATAAGTGTGTCATATTCCATTACACGGCACTCGTTACACGTTGTCGCTCACAACTGTACGTAATGTTTTCTCAATTATATTCCACTTAAAATTATTAGGATCCTCCTGGCCCGCACGTTTAGCATTCCGACAGCTCCAGGCTGCATCCCGTAATACAATATATAATCACTCCATTCATGTGCATGGACCGTACACGGCGAAGGGAAACATTACACGGTACATACTTCAATTTCTCACACAAGTAATTCCATAAATCCCTATAAATACCTTTTTGTGACCGTCATTTCTTTTTTACATTTACCCCATAACAGCTTATTTCGTTCTTTCCTCGGAGATTTACTGACTTTCCCTGTAACTACAGTCATGCTACAGATAGGCAACCCGACTTCAAAATGTTGAAAATGTATTAATTTTTTTCTCTTTCCTTCCGCATTATCTATTAAACACATGCTAATAAATCCCAAAGGGCGTCATCGTAAAGCTAATAGTAACATTTGTACAAAATTCATACAAATTATGACAAGGTAATGACACATTTCTATAATACATACTCAATTGCATGAACTAGTTTTACATTAATCCAATCGATTATCAACTGTTTAGGACCGATATTGTGCAAAAGTTTAGAATTGGTGCCGAGATTTGACGAAATCTTCGTTTCCAGCACCGAAAATACAAAATGTTACAATTCAGTACCGACTCGTTACTGAATTGTAACTTTTACCGTACCATCGCTATCGCTACCTTTCTCTCGCGTCTGTAACATTCAAAAACGAAGTGCAATGCAAAGTGCCCGAAGTTATCCCGAAGTTGAACACTTCGGTGCACTTCGGCATCTTGCACTTCGTTTTTTAGGGATTTCACTTCTGACATTATCGAAGTGCAGCCGAATTTGTGCATATTCTCGAAAATGACCTGCATACGAACTTCGCATCTTGACCAAAATGTCTACATTTTGCGGAGAGAAAAGGTGGCGAAAGAGATAGTACAGAGATATGCCAAATTTGGAAGGAGATTTCGATGAAAGTGAAACAATGGGACCCAGATAAATTAGTACTGATCATGAAAATAAATCAAAATCTCGGTACAAACCCTGACATGTCAACTCATATCGATCCGAAAAGTGGAATTTATTGTAAATCTCAAGATCGAATAGGAAAACAATCAAAATTTTTGGTACTGAATGGAGAAATTTCCTCACCGAAATTTCGTTTAGGAACTACTGTTCATATCGAAAGAGTTGGTTGGTTATAAACATTCACAGGGAAAGTTCGACGGTTCATCAGCATTAGCATCGTCAAAACCCTGTCTCAACTCACAAGTTCTAGCAGTATGACCACGGATATGGCAAAAAGGGCATGTGTATGCACGCTTGGAGTTTGCAGGACCTTTTTCATACCACTATTCTTCCTCTCTTACAAGAATTCTAAATGTTTTTAGCCTCGAGGAGGAGGAATAGAAACGGGGGTGTTGTGATACTCACCTGAAGCGCACGTAGAAAGTGGCTGTGTCAAAAATATGATGTTGTCAACATCAGCTTGAACAGGGAGTGAAAATGGACATTTTCATATTGACTATTCCATTTTTTATGAGAGGTTGCTCAGAAACGTACCTGTGCATATGGGAATATCCAAATATTTTTTCAAGTAGAGCTAAAGTGTGAAAATAAGGAAAACAATCACCCCATGTGGGATAAGAAACATGACGGTGGTGTGAGTGAACTTTCAATTAGTACGACATGCCTTGTTTTGATGGATCTATGCGATCTTTAATTTGAGCCTCCATCAGTTTATTGCTCTCATGTCTTTAAATAATACATATAACCCGTCCACGACGGCAGTATATTCGAGATATTTTTGTCAGTATAAGGTGAAAGAGAAGAAATACATTAGTATGATGCTGTTTTTCATCGAAGAAGCCCTGCTCCACCCTTTCGTATAAATTCTAATAAATGGCGCTTGGAATGGGATATTGACGTATGAATTATTGAGCCAGTAAACAAAGGTTCGTCAACTTTCGCAGAATAATATTATGTGTCCAACCAATTTTAGATGTTTCAATTTTGATAAAAGAATTTCATGACCGGTCATGATGTAATAGTTATAAGTGCGGGGTTCCGTATCCAATAGATGGAATAATCTGAAATATAAGTTGAATTTTCAAAACGGTGCCGTCTCATAATTAAGGTATTATAATATTATACTGTAGTAACAGTCTGAATCTCATTCAATAAGATATTGGAAGACCTTCTTCTCTTCTAGGTTACTACTACTTTTCATCATTATAGAAAGATAGCATGCTATCCTATGTAGTCTCCGATTAATTATCCTACCTGAAGATTTGGTATACGTACAACCATTTGAATTAAACCGACGTAATGGGTAGATTAGCAGTAGCAATTTTAGTGTCATCGTTTTCAAAAAGTTACCTTTGTGACAAGAAGTTTTCATTTTGACATACACTCAATTGAACCGCACAAGGGTATGGACATCTAATACCATTGGTTTCGAATTGTACGTTACCCACTACCGCTCCTCCCTTCCGTATAACTACTAGCTACATTTCTCGTTGCTAGTGGTAGTACCACTAATAAAGATAAATGTAGTGCTTACCATAGAGTATTTTATTATCACGTAGTCTTGTGGAGTAGACTATGTTAGAGAGTCGTGAGCGGCGGACTATTTTTAAGTAACTGTACTCATCCTAATTCACATGTGTATCGACTGTGCAAGTGTTTCTGCTTCAGTTTCCAAAAATATAATGATTGCAAGTCTTTTTTGAAATGTTTATCATCCTGATAATATTGGAATTCTAATTAATTTCTTTTCTATTCCGACTTCGGAATTTTAGAAAAATTATAAACTTTCTTTACCGTGCGAGTTCCCTTCTCAAACCACAGTAGGTTCATATAGGTCCGTTTGTTGTAGTCGTATGATTCGTCCTCCGGTTGGACGATGTCTTGTGTACGATTCTCAGAGTGGCTCTTTCACTTTTGTAAAACTAAATTATTAAACTGCCGTAGGAACTTTGGTTTAAGACACTATATAGCCAATGTGAAGGCCTGCACCAACGATTTAAAAATTTTGCAGCCTCAGGATTCGTAACTTTTCGTTAGAGGAGTTTGAAAGCGATCTAGTATTTAAATCCGCCCAGTTACTCTACCAACAGAACATTTGTGCCTAATTACTGTAGGAAAAATTCTCAAGCAGTTTACTACAGATGTGATAAGAACAGACGGATGATAGGTAGATTGGAGTTGGGGCAAAAGTCCTAACGGAAATATATGTGTATTAAATGTGAAAATAGTCCGAGTTTAGTAGTCCAGAATTCGTAGATCTCTTCCTTTTCCTTGAACGTATGTACTAGTTATCTACCCTTTTTTGGGATCGGCTAAGTGTATCCGGCCAGCGAGAAGGACTTATGTCCGATGTGAATGTACTGAGGTTCGGATACGGTGACATATACAAAACATCTGACGTGTAAAGCTGGACGTTGAGAGGAAAACTGAAATTACGAAAAACGCACCGTGAAGAGCATACAAAATTTTGTAATATGTTTTTGGATGACTTTTTTAAAAATATTCTGTACGTTCCATGCGTGATATTTTGAAAAACATCACGAATTTATTGTACAAAATGACACCATGTCATTTTGTACCATGATGGTAAAATTGAAAAGAAATGAGCCACTCATAGTGACACATCTCTATTATTTTTCATAATGCTCATTGGGAATGTCAAAATATAAAATGAAAAATAAATTTTAGGAAAGAAAGGAGGAACTGTCAACTGAACATGTCATAAAAGACTAAAAAATTAAGATAGCTCAAGTGACTTTTCAGCCTGTAGCATGGCATCGAGCTGTTCGTATGCTTTTAAGTCCACGTACAGCATTCTTGTATTTTCATCGGTCCATACCAAAGTATATTTATTTTCAATGTGCGTTTGTACTGGAAATGGAAGAGCGATTTGAGCCAAATATTCCACAGAATCAGAACTTTTTTCGATGAATGTTTAAGGCATTTTCAAAACGAATGCATTTTAGGTTGTAAATTTCAATTCTCTCTGTACTGTTATCTGTAAGCCACTTTTAATGCATAATGCTTATATTAGCCAAAGGTTTGGGCCAGGTTACAGCCAGCTAAACTTCTCTGACACCTTCAACTACTCGGTGCATAACTTCACCAACATTTACACCACTTGGCAAAACTATTACCAATTAACTGCCTCCTGTAGTTGTACCGGGCTCTTTCCATACGGGAACAAGATGTATCGGAATAAATGTGTGGTTATACGGTTTGGGTAAATCAAATAAACCGTCACTGAAACAATGACCATCTTCTTTTTGTTTAGATGACCCTCGCTTCTTACTTGGCGTAGGAATATCCTCTGTACTTGTTACTTGTAGTCCAGTTGTAGTGTCAATTAAATAATCTTAAGAAAGTTTAGCTGTAAGATATAACAATACGTGTAAACAAAAGAAAAATTAAATAGAAATTATTCAACGGAAACTTACTGTCAGTATCGAAATATTGCTTTTTCATTAGATTAAAGCACGTGCGGAAATTATCTAATTTGTGTTCCTTAAAAGAATTATTCGTTTCATGTACTGTTTTGCGGTCATCAGTTACACTAATGTCCCCATTCTCGATTTTTCATTTAAAAACTTGTACAGATTTGGATGTTGATGTAAGGTTTGGACTAGTTGTAGAATAGATGAAGTTATGGTTAAGAGTTGTAAATAATCAGAGGCAGTAATTTATTAAATACTGTGGTCATGCTACATTATTTATACTATGCTACAGTATTTATACTGTAAATTTGAATACTAATCCAATGTTACAGCTCTGTTCTGCTTCTAGAAGGAAATATATGTTTGAACATCGAAGAACATCGACGAAGATTCATTTTTAGAATGCCGAACAAACCCCTAAACAGCATGTAAAAGTATAAACAACTACCGAACATGGGTAGTGTTGAACGTCATGTTTAGTCATTCATTTTCCCAAAATTTTAAGTAAATCTTGATTTATGTAACGAATATTCGAATATTCGTTAAATTAGTTCGCCGAACAATGCATGAATTGTAACAGTAACAAAATAGTTTATAAATAATGGTGATAAATTTTATATCTATAACTTATGTTCGCTACATTTAACTACTGACGCAAAATCTTTTATTCGGCTTCCGGAAAACTATACTCAATTTCTTTTGTTCGGCTTCTAGAAAACTATAAGTACATGATGTTCGTGCAGTTTAGAATATTCGAACAAGTCAATAAAGTGTTCGAATGTTTCAACTTTCTTATTTTCGTCTAATTTTATTTAAATTTTCAGTTCAAATGAAGGTATCAAAATTTGTGTTTTCATCAGCAGCGGGATCGAAATTTGACATTGGCAAAAATGTTCCTCTAGTATATAATCGCCGATACCGAACAATATTTGGAGTTTCTTCCGATGCTACAGCAATCATCAGGAATACTATTGATAGCAATACCTCTAAATTTGTTCATTCATTATGGGCTTTGCATTTTCTAAAACATACACTTTATGTAAAGCCCCATTTCTCTCCACACTGTCAGTGTGGAGAGCAATGGGGCTTTTATTTAGGGCTGTGATGAGAAAAATTGCAGTAGGTGGGTGTTGAATTTTGTTGAAAAAATTCGGATCTGCATTTTGTAAGTATTTTAATTTTCCTTTCAATTTTTTTCCAACCCAACTATATTTATAAAACCTTTTTCGTTTCTATGAGTAGAAAATAAATTTTTCTTGCTGTCATATTTAATTTAGATTAATTGGTTTGATCGTTCGAAAGGCGAGCCTCCGTTTTATATATTTTTTGTTCTGTGGACGGTACTGATTGTGCCATACAGGAGCCCCGCCCATTTGACAACAGCTTGTATTCTCATAAATTTAATGAGCCAGGTGTGCGTTATGAAATTGGCCTAAGTGGGAGTGGTTTAATTATCTTGGTTAACCGGCCATTTCATTGCAGAGAAATGAATGATCTGTTAATTTTTAGAACAAGACTTCAACACGTATTGGGCAACAAGAGAGTCATTGCTGACTCAATTTACAAAAAAGAAAAGTGTGGGATTCCAAGTAACGTGGATGCAAACGAGTATATCTTACATTTTTGGGTAAGGGCCCCTCCACAAGACTGTAAATAGTAAGTTGAAATATTTTGAAATTCTTCTTCATGCCTTCAGGCATGATGGGAAAACAATTCTGATTAGTTTCCATGCAGTTGCTCAAATAGTTGCCGTTATGAGCGAAGCGTCAGACCCACTATCTACATTTTAATTTTAATTTTAACAATTTCACCAATTGACACTATCCTGCCCTGTACTTCTTTTGTAAGTACAATTTCTTAAAATTGAACCTACACCTAATTGATTGACTATTACAAGTTCCTGAAAAGAAATTCGTTTTTAGGACAAAATTATTAAAATAACAAAACGTGACATTTCATGCAAAACAAATGTATTTTTGAAATGATTGTGAAATTATTTCTTTTAAAAAAACAAGTACACCTGTCGGGAAAATCCGACTCGGGATTTCAAAACAATACAATAAAGTTCTAAATTATAAATGGACTAACCGTTTTTATTAGAGAGTAAAAGAGAGGCAAATTGTCACTTTCATATACCAACTTTGTTAGACAAAGTTGGCACGCGACCGAACGACATATCTAACTAATAGAGCAGTTGGTTGTGATTTCTGTCTTGTTAAATCATCTAATTATAACCATTATAGAATTGCTCATTCGTTGACATAGTTTACGTTTGTTTCCTGATTCCAACCACTGCTAATTAGACTAACTTCTCATCGGACTCTAAACTCGTAGCACGAGATACCGTACAGTGAGTGGCAGTGCCGAATAGGTTTGGAACATATGAACAAATAAACGGGTAACCACAGTCCATTGCTTCCGCTCCGGTACCCTGTAGCCTAAACGACCGTTTATCAGATGTATGACCATACAGTGCACTGATGTACGCTAAGGTGTGTGGCATGAGTCGCAGTTATTTCTCAACACCTTTACGTTTACGATTCATATCTGACCAAATATTATTAGATCTAAATTTTGCAAAAATAATTATGCTCTTAACGGTATGTTTTTTGTAATTTCGGTTTTTTCCTCAACTTCCTGTATGGAAGACACTGTAAACAGACAATTGGGGAATAAGCTACTGTAATGAAAACACAGTTGAGCCTTTTTTAGAGACAGATTTATTTTTACACTAAATTGATATTTGAAACTTAGTGTGAGCTTCCATTTTAGAAGTACGTTATGGAAAATTTGGTCGACTACATCAGCCGGATACCGTTGGAAGCGAAATGAATCCAAGATTTATTCTATCAGATTATTGTTTAAATTCAATGAAATATTTTAATTTTTTTGATTAAATTACGTCCTAGGGTCAGTCAATGTTCTTCGAAATTAAAGGCTCCAGAAACCAAGAAAATCAAATAATAATAATAATAAAATTTGAAAAAAAAGTTTTATGCATTGACCGCTCATGCACCCACTTTTAATGCCAACCCATTTTCATCACATAATTCAATACTAATCATGACTGACTTTGATGCCGAATAAGAGGTAATGCGCGACCCAGATGAATCTGAACATAATGGGAGGAGCGATACAAATTCGGATAGTCAAGCAAACGAAATCGGAGACGATGAAGAGGGGACCATACTTGACGTTATTCAGAATGAATATTTATATCTGATGCCTCTCAATCAGAAAACGGTTTTTCTACAGAGACTGTTGAAGTCAGAAATGCGAAAGTGCACTACGATAAACACATGGATATGTGTAAGTGCAAACCTCCATGCAAACAAAAGAATTTACTTGATCTATCTAAATGGTTTAGCGCGATGAAAGAACAACACTGAATGTTTGCAATTCAATCTATGCCGTTATCTTTATCTGCTACAACTGGATAGAGAAATGAGTTATCCGAATGGAATTATTACCAAAAGAGAAAAAAGAACGTCGCATAAATGAAAATATCGTACGAATTACGATTATATACGCTATAAAAGGCAAACTATTGTGTACTTGATCGTTACTATGTAGGAGATGAAGCATTTGATGCAGAGTTCTTTGGAAGCGGTTGTGATTGGAATGAGGACAGTAATTAATTTAAAATTTTCATTTTTGTGCCAGTTTGCAACTAAATGTTTTTCAAGTAAACGAACAATAATTGGGACATAAATTTTTCTTTATTCAACATATTTAAAAAAAAAATTGCACTGAATTCCCCATAAACTTTACAGCAAATAAGACTTTTTTTACGCTCATAAATCCGAACCGAAAAAAAGCCATAACGTATTTTTAAAATGGAACCGCACATACCAATGATTGGTCAAGTCTTGACCAATATGTAATTACCTTAAAAATTAAGTACGTCCCTGAATTTAATTTCATTATAATTTAAACAGATCTCAAATAATAATTTTAACGGCTCACCGAAATAATATCTTACAAAGGAGATTGACTTTCAAATTATTCTGATTCTTTTCATTTTCAAACTCTATAAATATCTCCTCTTAAGGACAGGGGTGATACATTTTAATAAAGAAAGAACAACGAACCACAAAAATTATCAGGTTAGGAGCCCAGGTTGTCGCATCCACGACGAACAAATATAGCAAATACCATTTTCAACACAACTCTGTCAAATAAATTCCATTTTATCAACCTTTAACTCAGTTATTTTTCAATCAAAATTGCTGGAGACGATGAAACAAAAATCAAGAAATGTTTCAGAAAAACAACTGATGAATACAATCTTTGGAGAATTCGTGCTGAAATTGCTCTAAAGGGGAAGGGTTATTGGAAAACGTTGAACGAAAATGGCTGTCCCGAAGATATAAAAGAAAAGTCCTCTGCAATGTTAGCCCAAGCTTATGAAGACGTAGCGTTCCGTGTTTGCAGAGCTCAAGTAACTAACCCAATAAAGATGCTTGAAGTGCTTGATAAAATATATGCCTCCAGAAGAGCCGCAACACGTATATCAATTTTAACATCAGTGTATTCTAATCACTACAGTGATAGACAAGAAATTCCACGATATATTAAAGAATATGAGCAACTGTTGGTACAATTAGCAAAATGGGGGTAGGTGTTTCTATTCCCGAAACGCACAAAGCACCCTTCTTCTGGCAAGCATTGGTAATGGTTCTGTTATTGAAAGCACTGTTGCTGCACTTCACCTTTAATAAACAGATGACCTCACTTGGGAAGCAGTCACCGCAGATCTTATACAAGAATATAAAAGAATCAATTGCAATGGCTACAGTAATTATTACAGAAATGAAAAGAAAAATCAAACAATCATGGATTTGAAATTAAAAATGAATATAAGAAAAAGGTACTTAAAACAAGACGTACCAGCTCATAAATTTATATTGTGATTTCTGTGGAAAACAAGGTCACCTTGATATAGATTGTTTTTTTAAATCCAGACTCTCCGAAATGCAAACTATCTGAACAAGCACTAAAATCATTGAAAGGGTTGAACGTCAAGAAAAAGGAGAAATCAGATAATGGTACACTTCACTTTGGTTCGACTGCAGTTTTGAAGAGTTCGTATTGTTGCAATACTGTAAAATCAGGAATTCCAACCAAGGCGTATCTAGACAGCGGTGCGTCTGTAATAATGTTTAAAAATATGTCCGAAACCTGTCCCAAAACTTACAAAGCAGGTTCAAGTTATTCCGTTCAATTATCAGCTGGTTTACAAAATGTTAGTTGTCTCGGATATGGAACTTTAAAGTTGAACAACATTTCTATCAACAAAAGCTATTCATGATGACAATCTAGACGAAACTCTTGTTAGTGTGAGTCAAATTTTTGATACTGGTAAATTTTTGTCTTTACAGCTAAACAAGCTGTAATTATAAACGAACCGTCATTTACAGTGAATCAAAATGATTCAATTGCAGACATTTCCCGCGAAACTAGTACGGGACTGTAATCCGTTAATAGGGATAATAATGGAAATGAAGATTACAGTAAATTTCTATGTACCCAAATGAAAGGAGAACTTAATCGTTGTCATCCATGTGCTATGGGTAAAGCGACGTAGAAAAGTTTCAAGTCTCATTTTGATGATTCAAAATATACTGGAAAGATAGTGCACTCCGATTTGAGTGGACCACTTTCTAAAAGTTACAGTGGATCGAAATATGCTTTTTTTTTATTTACCAATTATCTCGTTTTTCCCATGTGGTTGGTCTTAATTATAAATCCAACGCAGTTTATGCAATTGTTCAATGTAAGCTACTGCCACAAGTAGAAAAATATTTTAAAAACTGGCTTGAACGTACGTATACATATGGAGGTGGGAAGTATGAAAAAGCAGATGTTCAAGAACATACAGAAACTACACCATATACACCGCAACATAACCAATTTGCAGAAAGATTCAATAGAACATGTCTAGATCCAGTACGAGCTCTTCTGGAATAGGCAAGATTATCTGCCAGATATTGGGAATATGCCCCTGTTGCCGACTGGTAAATTGGCCTGATTTCGCCGATTTCTGTTGCCGACTGGTGTGGCTCAATTTGGCCACCCCCGAGAAAAAGAAAGAACCAACAACAAGTAGTAATCCGTCCATGAACTATACCAAATTCATCTACTTCCCAAGGTAACTTACCCATTTTTTCCATTCAGGTCCGAACCGTCGCCCACCGACCAAAATTCCAAAATCGCTACTCACACTACTAAATTCCGCGATTTTCAAAATCGCCTCCTACACCCCAAAAAATCAAGGTTTCAGCGAGAACGACCAAAATCGCCCCTCACACCCCTAATTTCAGCGATTTTCAAAATCTCGCCTCACACCC
>JAULBU010015501.1:8199-21312 GCA_032358235.1 Odonthalia washingtoniensis | reverse complement strand
TGATATGAGCTTCCGCATTGTGCCATTCGTAGAATGAATATTCAAACACCGTAGTTTTTCCCTGGGCATTCGTATTGTCAAAAACTGGTGATTTTAAGAAGGACAGGAATTCAGTGTTTAGTAGTCACGTGCAGTTGCGACAATTAATCAAAAAAATAATGTGAGCTCCAATTTTGGTCATTGCTGTCACAACTTTCTAATCCAATTTTATGATGACAGTGGTTACAGTAGAACCTTTATGACCGCCAGCAATAAAAAAAATATCAGTGAGGAATGCAGGAAAGCCACCAGCAATGCAATCACTGTACTTAAGTAATTCCTACGTTGAAGAGCTGAAAGAGACGCACTCCTATTTACGTGAAAGATTATGAATGTATCGTGTCCGTTACATGATTTAATGGACATTTTCACATCAGTGATGCGCATTAGGCAATTGTAACCAATGAGAAATGGAAGTGATTTCATAAGGATATGATTCTGAGTAACCATCAACGTGATGACAACTTGGATATGTATGGTACATATTCAACATTTATTTGAGAGATTACAAAGGTAACGTGACGGTTACATGATATAATGAAAACATTCAAATCAATGATGCACATCAGGCAATTGGAATAAATAATAAATGGAAGAGATTTTATAAGGAACTTAAGATAAATGTAAGGGGAAGCATGAAAATAAATGAAGAAGTTGTCTTTAACGTCATGAACATGATCAGGACCGTAATCAATGAAAAGTTCTTGGTCAATTGAAATAGGACATAAAGCACGAATCTCCATAGTTTTGTAAGAAGTTGCAGCCGAATCAGTTCTCAACTTTCTGTTTTGCACAAGAGCGCAATTTGCAGTCCTTGGATTATTCAATCTGTCTTTTGCCGAAGCTTTGTCTCCAGGTAGATAATGGAAATAATTAATGTATCTTGTAATGCACCACGGAGCAGCGACAATCCATGCTTCTTGTTCGATCCATCACTTGCCGTGAATTTACGTGAACAATTGGTACTGTATTTCAGGAATAGCGCCTTAAATATCGAAAGAAGACCTTGTCCATGTGTTTCTGTAGTTGATTGACTCCCATCGATATTTCTTTAAACCAATGTTCCATAGTAATGACCAATGAGGAAACCTTCATCAATTGTCTTTTCTGCGAAAAAACCCCAGACCAGCTTCATCATGTTTGATTGTGGATGGTTTCAGGAAAAACATAGTGCCCCTGCTTCCATTGCAAGGAACATATTTGTAGGTATTCCATCAAGGGCCCGCTTCCATGATATTTTCCAGTTGTCCCACTGTATGGGAACACCGTTTTTATACAAAAATGCATCCATAATGGCTTGTGAAGTGAAGTGACGAACATGCTTAAGGAAAGTCTGAACTGTCAAAAGTCCAGGGGGAATGTCCCAAAAATCTCTTCTTTTTTTCACATCAAAGGCTTCCAGTTCTTCCAAATATTTTTGTGGTGTGAGTAGGTCTTCTTCCGTGCCCGAAATGTCTGATTCATCGTTGAAGTAACTTTCGAGCGAAAACTTCGACCAGTTGTGTCCAGCAGCATTTCAAACAGGCATAATCCATATCACCAGCGGCAAATTTCCTATGTTTTGAAAGAAGCATACATGAAATTTCGACAGAAAATGTACCAGTGCATGGATATACAACCAACTCACCAGGATAGATCAATTTGAGGTTATTGTCCATCATCCACTGTCTTGATTTTTTCCCTAGCCGGAGCATTGGTCTTCGACCGGGATATTTCATCTGAGATTGAAGGAATACCTTTTCGTTGATAGGGAGCCTTGGGATGTTATTAATTTCATTACTGGTTCCTGGATGAACAGAAGTAATGAACCCGGAACCACTGCAGATTATCCTTTTCAAAGCGTGATCCCATACCACACCATTCTTCCAGAAATGTAGTGCACGTTCAACCACGGAGAGATGCATGAGACGGGATGTGCTTGGATCTGATGCATATTAACCCCTTGTCTTCATGTAATGGAGCTGTATTTCCTCCACACTGAAAATACTTCTCTCATTCTGGTATCCTTTTCCAATTTCATCATCTTCGGGATTATCCAATAGTATTATTTCCCTCTTCTACTTATATGTTGAACCCAGTAAGATACTTCCATTTCGGAACAAAAAATATGCGCATGACTTCCCGGTGTGAAAACGTTTTCCAAGAAATCTACCAATTATTTCATGTGTTCTATCGTGAACTGATCGTGATCTGAATTTTTATAGTCGTCGATATATCTAATGTTGTATGGAGGGTCTGTTAGAATAAAATGAACATTATCTTGTAGAGTCTGACCCTAGCATCTTCGTGTGTGTCAGTAAGGGACTGAAAATCTCAGTCATAGCAGCCACAGTTCTTCTGCATACCTATTTTCTGCAATTCCATGGCTTTCGATCCCATTGTAGTCAGCTCCATATGAAGCTGATGGTTCGATATCTTATTCCTCCTTAAATTCTGTCGGTATATCCGAGATTGGTTTGGGGATATTTCCATTTCTTTATTGCCACCAACCTTAGATTTATTCTTATTTCTTTTCAATTGTTCGGAAGACAGTGAACGTTCACGTTTACCATTACCTGTTTCCCTTTCCTCGGAAGGCAAAATATTATCATCAACGTCTACGATAATTTCCATGGTGTTACCAACTGGAACAGATACGTTGAAAGATTTGGAGACATGACCAGGTATACTAGAAAAGCATTGCGGCAGTTCCCAACTTTGCGGATCACGAAAGAAAGGTTTCAGCATTGTAGCTGATTCCAAATTGGAATAGGGTCGTACAACGAGATGTTGCACAAAATCTTGTGTATGTTGAAAAAACATGAAATTGTGATGTAATGAAATGCTGTGTCCACTCTTTGTTCTTTTACAAGCTTGTTCGGACACCAATGCTTTAATAGTGACTTGTTCATCATCTGCCGTAAATCATTTTTCTTTAGTAACTGGAGAAAAACATTCATTCCTTATAGAAAGAACTTCGAATCTTGATGTTGTTGACTTGTAAAAGATGTGAAGTGATATCATTGTACTGACTAGAGGAATGTAGATTGATGTTGCTAGTGTTACCCACGCTTCTAAGCATTTTTGACAAATGAACCCTATTCTAGTACCAGTAAACTGTTTGATGCTGATAATATTTCTATTACGCATTTTAGAAATGTTTCCCGAAATTTTCGCAGAGACAACTGAAATTATGTGATAAAATAGGACACATTCGAAAGTGGTTGGGATAGACATGTTGAATGGGTTCCTTCTTGGTCTTTTCCCGGTTTATTGGATGATCATGTGAATAAACGTTGGACCAACTAAGATACCAGTCGTTATGAAGTTGTCAGTGAACAATTCAGTGAAAATTTGCAGTGTGCTTTCATCTCTACAACCATATGTGTATATGGAGAGAGACGCACGGGCTATCGGACGCACTTGGTGAGAACCTATTTCTGCTAGAATCTTGTCACCATTAGCTACTATAGACTCGAATACAGATTGTTTCAAAGCCTTTTTTCTGTCATTCACCTTGCTTTTGAAACGTGTTGTTATGCGCTTGGAAATCTGGTCGTCATGAAACCTCAACCATTCGAGATAATTCTTGAAGTTGACATTCCTGTAGTTGAATTTCTCTTCGAAAGATGAACAGGAGAAACTGTCAATAAAGGAAAAGAGTAGAAATCGAGTGAATTCATATTCGGGGCCTGATTTTTCCGGGTATATTATTTTTCCAGTAGGGGTTGAACAAAGCATGTTGTGGTGTTGCTCAGTTCCGTGTTGAAAAATATATTTACAACTGTTGGGGATTGGGATGTAGAATGTTGAAAGTTGAAATTGATTGAAAAATCCTTTTCGCTGATGTTGGTGGAGAAGATATATGGAGTGTGAATTTTCTGTTGAAATAATCTAATTGTACATCGTTTCTTTTCATTCGGCTCGATGTGTGTATATGTTTATTCTGATATGATGATTTTGAAGAAAGTGTTGCTGCAACAGTATGATGACGCTTGTTGGAGGTTGTATTGATAAAGTAGAGGCGATCTCGTCGATGTTGATTGTGGAAGAATAGGAACGAACGTGAAGGAGGTAATTTAACGGTAGTAGTAATGCGATGTTATGTCCGGGATAGTTATATAATGTTGCGGTTTGGTATATAGTGTAGAAAATTAAATATTTAATTTCCGCACGGCGTCGGGTTGGACCTGTTTCTACTACTGGAACAGGCGAAGAAAAAATGTCAAAATTTTCATCCATATGTAGTTCGAAAATTGCAGGAAATTAAATAATTTATTTTTTGTTATAACGATTTTTTGTTGTAAAAAATCAATTATTTAATTTTCCGCAATTTTTCGGCATCAATGGAGAAAAACGTTTTGCAGAAAATTAAATATTTAATTTTGTGCAACAAAAAATCAATTATTTAATTTCCTGTCATTTTTCGGCCTCCATATGGAGGAAAATTGTGCAAAAATATTTGCGAGAAATTTTTTGGGCAGCAAAAATATGTTGCAATATACCAGGGGTGAGTGTAACTCACCCGTACATGGTACAATTATTATTTCGTTAAAGAAACACCGTCCGGTTAAAAAAGTCATACATCATATCCTTTTTTGATAACAACATTTCCAGTTATGATAACAAAGACAACAAACCGATCATCGAAGTCATACAACTGAATCGAAGTCACTTTCAAATCGCAATATATTCTTTTCTATATATTGCGCAAAACATTACGATATCCTTCTCCACAACCAGCCGTCATCAACTGACTTCAAATATTTCTGAACATTACGATATCCTTCTTCACAACCAACCCTCGTCAACTGACTTCAATATTTCTCAACTACAACATAATACTTATGTCGTCATCTTCTGCATCTTCACAGGGGAAGTGTCTCATGTGTCGCTACGTCATGTCGAGGGTGCCGTGGACATGGTTGTTAGGATATGCGTGCAGTCCTTGTTGGTACGGAAAAAGTGAGGGCTGGAAATTGATCAAGCTCAGGGAGTGTAGCAAAATGTGGCAATGGCTACACTGGATGATATATTGTACAAAGTATAAATAATCTATGTAAAAATCAAGTCAATTCATACGGAACGGGAATATCCGTATTAGAAAAACAATGGAAAGTGTACCAACCCAGCAATCCTCCTTGATTTGAAATTAGAAGATGATACTCATTGCTGGAATTCTCAGGCTATGAAAGTTATCGCAATTCAACGCGCAAACAGGGATGGTAATGAGGAGATGAATAGCGGGAGGTCTGTTACGCTTACAGACTTTCTTGTTGGTAATTATCTAACTGTCGCATTAGGGCTTCGAGTCAGTCAAGTCAGAAATGTCAAGAATCCTTTGAGGGATGTCATCACCGAGCATCGTGATGAACTAGTTACATCCTTTGAACAAGAGTGGTATCAAGTTGAATTCGAAATGATCTCTGTGACTTTCGAATCTGAAGATGTTGACGGCAACTATGCTGGTATCTCTACATTATGCAGCGAGAAAAGAGATAGAATTGTACTGAAGTCGGACAAGTTATTAGTTATTTTTGATGGTCTACATCGCTTGTCTGCACTGAAAATTCTTGTTGGAATGGTAACTTCCAAAGAAAATTGGGTAAGAGATCGTATTCGTGTCGCTCTTCTCGTACGGAATGACAAGGCAACCATAAAACCGTGGGAAATTATAAATCTAAGCAGGTCTCGACACATATCATAGTCGAAGAAAAAAAAGACGTTTCGTTCATTGACCTCATGAGCAGTGTCATACGATATGATGAGACCTTTACCAAACAATATGAGATACCGTTTGAAGAATGGACGACAGTGGATATTGCGAGGGACATGGAAAGAAAAAATCTTATTGATTCGAAAAGTACCTCAACATACGAACGGGACGCTTGTGTGGGAAAGATTCTTGTCCGATTCAAATCTATCATGGCAAGAATCAATACCAAAGCGCAGTTTGGAACTGGGCCAGATTCTGTTAAAAGAGGGGTGACGTATATTTACAGTATAATTCTCATCAACGGTATGAAGGAGACTATAATGTACCTCCTGGATGCATCTGAAGCTTATATTGGAAGCCCATCAAAAGGAACATTTGATGCAACTGTCTTCTATCGGCTTGGTAATAGTTTCTTAAAGTCTATGCAGACATTATTGGAAGAAATTTCCGAAAATGGTTGTGATTTACCAGAAGAAGAAGTTCCGAATACAATGCAGGAACTAATGACCGTTGTCATCACAGAGACACGAACAACGAATAAATATATTAATGCGACCTTTTGTAATCACATGCGACTTTTCGAGTATGGTGTTGGAAATAGGTCTGGAAAACTGGTTACCCCCGCAAGTGCTCGCTATGACAGACTTGTCAAGAACATAGGGTAGTACGTTTTCAAAAAATGTAATGACAGTGGTAATGAAGGAAAACAAACAAGAGGGATTGGTGTTAATGGAATTATTCCAGCACATACTAGGAGCAAGAAAAAGCAGTAACGTAATATTATTTACCTACATAGTAGTGATGAGGAAGAACCTAGAGCTAAACACAGAAGGCAAACGCAAATAATTCCATGTTGTGTGACATGGAAGAAGACACGCCAGAGATTGAGGCATTTGCAAGTGGTGGAAGGTCAACATCAACAAAATGTAAGGTTTACCTGCCAATTCAACATCAACAAAACGACTAGGTAGAATGCCGAGTCCCTTGTCTACCGTGTCAGATGACATCGGCCCTTACAGTAACAAACCGCCTCGAAATTTTATGCCACCCGGATGTAGTGCTATGTCGTATAGACTGAAAAAATGTGTAGAGATGTAGTGACCATTGAAACAATGCAACAATACCCAAGACAAAATGTAACAGAGGATACCGTCGATGGAGTTACGAGGGAGAATATAAGTCAAGAAGAATGGGCGAGAAAAATCAATATTTACAGCACGGACGGAGAAGGCAAGACAGTAGTGGATATCGGAAGTTTATATGTTACGAAGACTATGCTGAAGTCGGCACTAATCCCATATTCCCATCATGCGCACGTATTTTTCATGTATGATCGATTACTAGGATTGCGATATATCGCTTGGACCTGGGATTCTTATATGCAAGAAGAACATATGGAACTTCGCAGAGATCACGCAGAATCAGAGAAATGGTTACATGCAAGAAGAAATGTTGAAGGAAGCTGTAGACTTGCTTACTTCTGCAGGAAGAAACAGCAATTGGTTAGTGATAACTACTAAATTCTGGAGAGTGTGTCTGATCCTTTCGACATGGATGAAACTTTGAGAAGGACGTATATAGAAGCGTTTGAAGAAAATCATTAATTTCCTTCACAGACCATTGATGAACTTTTTACCGAAATTCAAAAATTGTTTCCGGGCAAAGAGGCGCTGAAAGATGAAATCAAAAGAAATCTTTGGAGTCCTATTATCAACACTTGCAATTCTGTAAATTGCGAACATGACAGGAACAATGGCATTGGACGTTACTCTAGCACTAGAAGTCTACTTGAAAATCAAATGGAAAGTCATCGTGACTATGTATGGATAGCTAAACTCCGTGCTGCACTGGACTTATAGATTTAATTGTTGTGCTCATTGTTGAATTTATATAACAATATAACAATTATAAATTGTCGACAAAAATTCCAAAAGGTGGTGCCCGCTTTCTGATCACAGGTAAGGATTGTCCACCATAACAAGGTCACAATGACTTTAATGTCAGGAAGAGTTGTTCTCCGCTTTACTTCACATTTACAACTGAAAATGAAGGTGTATCTCCATGGATAGCTCCTGTATTCCATCTTTGTCCATTTCAGTCAGAAGGAAAAGATCATATTTACACGTTCTTTGGAAATGCATGAAATTTATATCCTCCCAAAGTCTATTTTAATTGGAGATGGTTACGTTCAGCATGCAGGGGCAGGATGGAATTGAACAGGAGAACTGAGGTATCATATGTATATTATCCCAGACGGTGGCAATTTGAAAAACGCTACTCCATACGCATATGGATGCAGTTTTCGCAGGAAAGGTCAACAGCTATCTCTTCAGACATCGCAAATTTCAAGCAGTCCTTCCAGTCGTGGTCATAGAGACGGAGGACATGATGAAAATGTTGATGGCGGTGACTATGAACTACAAAACATGGATGATTGGGGAATGATAGATGTTGAAGAGCCACCGTTAGGTTGACAATTTCTTCATGAATTAATTTATCTTTTTTACCTTGCATGTCTAAGTCTATTTCTGCATATATGCTAAAGCAATATGTGCGTTGGTTCTCAAAAACGGTTGTAGTTAAATTTGGATATGTTCCTGTCATTTCTTTGCAATGTCATGTATTTACTTAATACAAGCTGTCATATTACTTACACATTGCCGACAACAGAAAATATGTAAAACGTTTTCCTTCATATGGAGGCCAAAAGTTTGCAGGAAATTAAATAATTGACTTTTTGTTGGAAAAAATCAATTATTTGAGTCCCTGTAAAAACCTTTCCTCCATATGGAGGCCGAAAATTTGCAAAAAGGTAAATAGTTGATGTTTTACAAAAGGAAATCAATTGTTAAATTTTCTGCACTTTTTCGGTCTCTATATGGAGGAAACATTTTTCATAATTTAAATTGAAACATGATTGAATTTTCTTTCACTACTTACAGTGCCAGAATTGACTACTGGTACTGGCAGTAAAAAGTATGAAATATCCGTGAATATGCTGGTCCCTATTAACCAATTTTTCTACCAATATTCTAATTATCGCCCTTGTCCCGACATTCCACAATAATAGTAACGAAAATATTCGTCTACCATACATTGTATTTTACATACTAGACAGGCGTTTCGGCCGACGACAAACGACATGTCGCGTCATGAAAATACAATAAGAAGAAGATATTGCACACTATGCGACATGCAACGAATGAAACGGTTATCAGCAAAACACGGACAGATCCGATGCCCATTACGAAGGACCTGACGTGGAAAGAGTGTACAGCGATGAGCTCGACTGTGAGATTCCTGATGATAAAATTCCGTTCTAACTTTCAGAACTGGTCACTGATTTAAAAGTTACAGCAAATCATTTGATAGTCATATCAAAATGAATTGGAATTGATGCTGTACGTAAATTAATCAGGATGCTACGATCAGATACTTTTAGTGCAGATGTGGTTCATAACGACATAAATGATTGAAAGAAATTCATGCCAGTTGTGGACAGAACAATGGATCCGAGTTTAATCGATGGCTGATTTCAAAAAATGGAGGTACCATACAACACTGTGTCATACTACAATAGGAAAGCTTTCCTATACAAAAACGGCGTCATTGATGTGTTACGTACACAAATGAGTGTCGCTAGTGCCACAGATGTGAAATTTATAACTTATTTAAACGAGGCTGATCGTGATTATATCTCACATCCTCTGCACTTCAAATTCTTTGCACAATTATACATTTCCATAAGAAACCATGTATTGAAAAATGACAAGTCTATAATTGAGTGGAATCAATGTAGAGACACGTATCCAAAGTCCCTCCTTGGAATATTACAGATATATACAGGTAAAACAGCAACAAATTTTAAGTCGCAATTCTTAGTTGGTTATCGAATACATGTTATATTTTTGAATATGTCCGTACAATTCAGATGATTTCTGATAGACCATGGTTATACTTTAGTTGGATTTCTTCCTGTGTGCTTACAACGTTCACAGTCAGATAAAGTCATAAAGGACTCCTGTGACAATAGTGACACCGACAGTGATGATATTATTTCGATTGATTATCACGTCTCACTGACCTCGTCAGTGCGGGGTCGAGATGATAAAATGGTTTTCTTGAATGACGCAATGACTACTGTTCTTGCGCCGCTAATTGGAATTTCTATGGGAGGTTTTATGGTATGTACAAACAACAAGCAGAATAGACTTGCTTCCCTTTCATAGTTCCATACTGCTGTGACATACCATAAGAAAAAGATATGTTTGGAGTTCTACATAACTTTACCACCACACGTCCATGCGTGAGATGCTTGGGAACTTCAACCGATTTCAAAACAGGTTCAATATCTGCATTACCACCTCTCAGAATCGTTCACTATGTACGAACCAGAAGGGTTGCCGTTACCGTTTTGTTGAAATCAGCAAATACATTGTCTTCAGCAGTAGAGAAAATGTTTTGCAAATGGAAGCACAACAAATTCTGCAGGACATTTCTGTCGCACCATGGGTCCCATGTCTAGAGAAGCTGGAGAAGAGGCATCTGCACCTACTTCTTCCAGGTGTATTCTCAATGTTTTCATATGAACCATTGCATAACCCTCATCTCGATACTTCTAAAGCAATCAAAACATGTTTCATGAAATATCTGTCAAGTCCATTCTTAACAATAAAATGCATGGATAAACGGAATAACGGGAAACAATTCCGGGCACAGCGCGTGGCATTGTTACGGGTTTGAAATTCAATTCTTGTTGCAATAGAAAACCAGTTCGGTGTACCTGGTTTCCATGTCGGCTTTTCAACAAGAGGGAAGTCCCAACAGCTGAACAGTTCCTTCATTAATAATCCAATTCGAGTAATGTTGGAGGGAAAAGATTATAAATGTTTAGACATTGTTTTCCCTTTCGTTCCAGGATATATTGATAGGGTCACCGGTTACTATGATGATTCTCCTTCGACAAACAGTTGCAAAAATTACACAACATTAATGCAAGATTTTCTATACGACAATATCTCCCTCGGATGGTCACAGGAATCAATATCTGACATCGGGGACATACTAGTCTCAAATTGCAATGCATAGAAACATTTCAGAAACATTGCGATGCTGCAATCCACACATTGAAGTTCCGTTCTCTAGACCACGTAGTAAAAGACCTCTCTAGGTTTGGAAGTCTAAATCTTATTGATGCATCATCTTATGATCACTTCAATGCATTCTTCAAACAGTCATATGGGTCTACTTCCAAAAAGATGGCAACAAGAATGAATGAAACAGTGAAAAATATGGGACCAAAAATTTCAAATATACGTCGGAAGTTCAACACATTCTGCGTTTCTAAAACAACGTTCCATCCAGATTTCTGTACCTCATTCGACAGGGACTACTACTAAAGGTAAAGGTAAAACACATTTATCACCATATTTGGTACGGGAAGGTATTTTTGTTTCGTTACAACAGGTTGTTGTCACAATGTAGTATCTATCCAGGCTGGCCTGAGTAGTCTCTCTTTTGTCCAGTTGCTCTCTCCCACTTAATTCCTTCCTTTAACGTTTTCTCTTTGCGGATTCTATACTACGTTTCCTTCATTCCCTTATTACTGTGGGTATGGCTAAATCCACTGACCTCCGTGGTGCACGGTTGTTTGTCGATTCCCTGCTCACCAATTGCTTGATTGCTTTACGGACCTTGTCAAACTGATCCCACTTCTGAATGAATTGTTCTCTCCCAGCCCTTTTAGCGGCGGGTAGTTAGTGTGAACTAACATGCGCCGCCCGTCTAGACTTTCGGCAGGACTGCGCGCTTGTTTTGACTTGACAGAAGGGGTTGCCAGATTGGCTATAGAGTGATCTCCGATGGCGTTTTTGTGTTTTGGTTAATTTTAATGATAGTTTCGTTTATTATTTATCTCTTGTCCGACAATGTATCCGCATTATAAAGTCCGATAATGTGGTCCAATGTCCTGCTACGGAGATAGAAATAAAAATACACGTGTCAGTCAAGACGAGGAGTCATGCATACACTATTTTCGTGATTCTGAGTGACACCCGTCGCATCTGTATTTATACCCTCCAATTTCGTGCTGTACGCCTAGAATGTAATTCTCATCTCTTGTTTACGTGTGTCGGTTTTTCTCCTTTTTACAAGTGGCTCTTAACTGTCCTTTTGTGTCTTCCTCCTCCATCATGCACTGTAAATATATACAGGTAGGTTGCCTCCTCCTGGGTGTATTTTTCCAGATCATGCCTTGTTGTAATTCTAGTTGTATTACATTTTTGTACCCAGCCTCTGTTTCCTTCTTGGGTAGTTTTTCCTCTTTTTACATTATCCCTGTTACTCGTCTCTTCCTCCTCCATGCGCGAGCGAATCACTTCGTCGAATAATATTCGACACACAAGACAAAGAATGGGACTTTGTAACGAATCCACAACGCAAATTCTTACTCTAATATTTGAAAAACTTGTCATGTACCAGTCTGAAACTCACCACGGATCTCGTTCAGACCTACTTCTGAAGCCACTATCTGTTGCTTACAAACTCCGAGATTTCTCTTACATTTCTCAAATCAGGGTACAAAGTTGGCGGACATTTCCCAACGTTGCAACAGTATGACGGTTCTATGAATATTGTAAATTATAGACCTCCTCCGGCACATTGCCATAAAGTGCAACGCATATTTCGAACAACACAGTTTGGTCCGAGCAAGAAGAAAAATAATAGCCTTTTTCTTATGAAATTTGGTGACGTAAGTAGTCCCGTGTACTATATAGAAATGGTCCTCCTCTTATGCCATACGGAACAATGTAGTATGGACAGGAAGAATTTAGATTTCGTACAATAAATGAATTTCACTCATCTTCTGGACAATGTCGATAAAGTTCTGAACTTCATATGTCTTTGATGGGCTAAATCTGATAAGGTTGATTACACAATACATGCCGCAGACACAAGTTCCATGGAGCATGTTTTAGAAACAGGAGAGTGGTACCATACCATTGATTTTGATATCATATGTTCATATGTACATGAATTGCGGTCAAAGTTTCTAATTGATTCGCCCACTGAACAGTTTTCATGGTCGGAGAAACGGTTCTACATTAATCGTTTTTACAGGGAAAGGGAATCGTTCAGATCTCTACCTACTGATACTGACGAGGTTGATGAAGATAATTACCCCACGAACAAGGTCGTATAAATGACTTTATTTCACATTACATGTTATGTCATTCCAAATCCTCGTCCCTATTTTCATTCACTTCATCACCCCCTTCATCTTCAAATAAAGTACTTCGTGATGGTCCTTCGTTGTACGGCTTTTCAAGTTTATCAATAATTTTCCAATTAGACGCTAATTCTGCCATATAGCAGTCATG
>JAULBU010015490.1:0-21322 GCA_032358235.1 Odonthalia washingtoniensis | reverse complement strand
TGAAGTAGAAATTTGTGGCTAGTAGGGAGTAGTGGTTTTGTTAAAATTCCGGAGAGATTATTTGTAGTTGGTACTCGATTAATTTGTATATTTCCATTTTGAATGTGGTAATGTAGATGATTATGTTTGATACCCATGTGTTTGCGTCGTATTGTTTTTCCAGTGTGGTTGGAAATGTCAATAACGCCATTTTTGTCTAAGAAAAATGGTTTAGCTCGCATATTTGTTTTTAGGAGCTCGGATTGCAGTCTTCTAATCCAGATGGCGTATTGGAGAGCTTGTGAAGCTGCTCCATATTCTGCTTCGCATGTGCTCAATGGTATTGCTTGTTGCTTTCGCAAAGACCCCGTGTATTGGTGTACCGTAGGATAAGTGTAGTGCTACTGAGGTAGATATTATGTCTTTGGATTCAGTATAATCTGAGTCTGAAAACGTTGTGAGTGAAGATGTGGAGGAGTTGTTGAATAAAAGTCCGTTGTGGACCACTCCATGGAGAGTATGTGATGAAATGTTGTCGGAGGGCCATGTGTGTCACTGTGGGCTTGTTTATAAATCTTGCAAGATTTCCAGTTGGAAATGCAATGTAGAATCTCGTACCATCAGCTAAGTATCGCATGTCTTCTAAGACTGACATATACAGTTGTTTTTAGTGCCGTAATGTAATTCGTCTTCGCTACTATCTTCATAATTTAGTTTATGCGGAAGTGGACTGGCTATGGGATTGGATTCATGTAGATTTTGAGCCACTTTTTTTATGAGATTATGTTGGAAAATGATATGTCGCCCATATTTTCATATTTTATGGACCAACCTAATAAGGTGTGGTTGGTTTACTTACGTTTTTGACCGTATATTTGAGGCGCAGGTAATGTAAAAAGTGTCAATGTCATTTAGGGAGGGTGCTGTTACAAGAACATCGCATATAGTAATGGATATGATGATGATGATAATATTAACCTTTCTGTTTTAAATAAAGACATGGGTCAGAAATAGATTGTAAGTAATGGGCAGATGTTAGATGTTTATGTAGAGCGGACAGGTAGATATGGGATGCTGGTTTTGATCCAGACAGATTCATGTGTCAAAGTCCCTATGGGAATTCTAGATGTGCGTATTTTCCATTTTATGAGGCATTTGACGTACGTAGACTACGTGGTTTTGGTTATATTTTTCATGAGTAAAGGCCGAGGCTATGTAGAAATGGAGAATTGGTTGATTGTGGTGTTGTGCATGTGCAAATAGTGCACGTGAGGAATCTTTTGTGCAGAGTGGGCTGATGATTGGCCTGGGTTGTAGTGTATGGAAGGTTTGATAAGATCACCGCGTATGGCGCATCTGGCTTTACGTGCGGTAATAATCTAATGCTCATCACGTTTGTGGCGATAAGTAATGGTTAGAGATATTGGTTTGGATTTGATTATGTGCTTTTGTGTGTGTTGATGGTCATTTCTGGGAATTAATTGTTTGACTTGGTTTGTGCTTAGTTGTCCAATTTCTTTATCATGGGCTGACGCGCATTGATGTACATCGGAATATTTTTGTGCCTGTTTAGGCTCTGAGGTGGTATTGAGTCTACAGTTATAATTTGTGGTATTGGATGATGGTGATATATGCGGAAGGCTTTGGCCAGCCGATGCGGTGGGTCTAGAGCAGGGTAAAAGGGTAGAAATTTTGTAGATCTACATTGTTGAAAGTTGTGATGTGTCTGTGATTAGAATGGAAAATTATTTGTATTGTGTGCTATGTAGAAGACGGGCGGATCAAGATCTAGCATCTAGTTTTTTTGTTGGAGTTGGAAATGATGACCGTTCCAATTGTGCCGAACGAGAGAAGTAGTGTGGTTAATGGCAGATTTTGTTGCCATATTGATATGGGTTTTTTGTTAATTTTGGAGTAGAGTATTCCATTTTAATTGAATACAGCGCCAATAATCGCAAAATCCCAACACTTTGGTGTAGTTTTCTGTGTGCCAAAACTGCACGAGCAGCATTCATAATTGTTCTGTTTATTCGTTCGGATCTAGAGTTGGACTGTGGTTGGTAGAGTGTGATTGTCGTTTTCTGTATACCATTGTTATGTAGAAATGATGTGATAATGAGTGAGATATATTCTTTTGAATTAATTGAATGAAAACGCTCAGGGAGCCGTCCATGTATGCGAGACATGCGGTTGATTGTGACTGGTATTATCTGCGCTAGTTGGGCCATGGACTGTATGGGATTGCCCATTACATATCGTGACGCCGTGTCAATGAACGTTAAGATATGTCTGTGTGCTCGACCTAATGGCGGGTTGATTGGTGGGAACCTTGGTGTAGCTCGCTAATGATTGGCCCGGGATTGTCGTGTTGCTGTTTGATTGGCGGTGGGGGCATATGAAGCCTTAAAATCTACACAGGCGGAGGATGTGAGAAAAGTGGTAGTAGATATGACGATGTTTGAAATGGAGGGACAATCGACGCTTGATATAATTTTGCACAATATATTGAATGGATTGTGATTGTACGCTAAGTGCATTGCTCTTATTACATCAGATTGGGAGGAGGAGGAGGAGGAAGAGGAGGAGGACGGAATTGATGCAATCAGTCGCTTCCCTTGATGGAATATTTTGATTATGCTGCTTACGAGTTGTTGAATTTGTTGATGTGTCGTGGTTTGGATAGACTTATTGGATGACTTTGTATGGTGTCAGATACGTATGAAATAGGAGATGGTGGTGGTATGGGTGCTGGTTCGATGGATTTGGCTGTGGAATGTGGAGGTATTAGTGTATAGGAAGAGTTATGCCATCGGGAGATGGGGTTTTTTGTGATATGGTTTGGCAATTTGTGTTTGTCTATGATGTATAATTTAATATGAGTGAATATTGTTGCTTTGTTCCGTTTCGTAATTTAGCGAACTAGCATCAGTGTCTCAGGAATCGCTTGCATGGTGACGGACTTGGTATGAAGGATAAGGTAGTGCGACGGAATGTAGTGCGACGGAATATACCCACGAGTCTTACCTGCAGGGCGCTGTCAAACTTCTCGACAAAGCAAGCTACCTTTATTCTGGAAAAAGGAGGAAAAAGTGACTAAGGTTAATTACAATAAAGGTCTCTTTTAGTCTCAGAAAAGTGGTACTTCCCTTCGCTCAATTTGACCCTCGACGCTGATACTGTGAAGTACCTTTGGGAGTCGGTGGGTCGAGATATTGTTAGTATCCCGTCAATCCTAAATTCTAGGCTGACGAATAACGGTTGTGTAATTAGTGCTCTACAGTAGGTAAATAGCCAGCAGTAGGCTCTTTTGGATCGAGTCTCCCTTCTTCTTTCGGTGATGTAAAACCTGGGTGAGATACTGATTCGATGATAATCTGATTTCGTTAATGTGTCTACCTCTTTATTTAATTTCTCCACAAGAATGTAGTGGGGTATGTATACTAGATATTGGATCTAATTCCAGTGGTGCCATGGAATTCCACACTTGTATAAGAACCTACTACCAGTAGTGATCAAATTACTAAAATTTGATTTTTCATAATTTTTAGGAAACACGTGTAGCAGGTTACACTATTGCCGCATGGCCAGGACCCCCATAATACGTGTATCAGTGCCTATTAGGGCATGTGTTACTCTAGTGAAATTAATGCCTTAATTATTTAGGATCCTCCCACAGGTGAGACGTGTACTGTATTTTCGTGACACTGTGGTTCTTGACACTGTACCACTGCCGTGTGCCTTTTATGACTTGTTTAGTAATTATCCCTTGTATACCGCTCGCCCACTTCCCACGAATTTCCTCCTATTTCATCCTTCCCCGCTCGTATCCTATCGACGCTGAAACCCGTCTTACTATCCTTCGTCGTACGCGCGTTTCCACGCTTCTCCTCCTTTGTATCATCCGTCTAATAGTCCTTTCTTTTGTTTTAATGATAGTTCTTCATCTCTCCCCCATTCATGTTAGCATCGTCGTTATCATGTTATCATCATCGTTATCAATTTATCATTATTATTATTTATCGTCATCATTATCATCGTATCATCTCATTGTCATCTTATTATTTATCTTTATCATCTTTATTATCTTCATTAGTCGACAGTATGGTCACTAAATTAAAGTGTTTCTAGGAATTGGTAAAACACACATCTTACACGTTTCAACCTCGATTTGATTGGCTCATCAGGATCAGCCACTGACGACCCGAGAAGCCAACCACGATCAAGTACGCGTTTCTAAGCTTCTGGCAACGAGGACCAACACTGTCTGTTATTCACATTTAGTATTCTTATTTGTTATAAGAATACCTCTCGCACCTTTCCCTTCTTTCTCTCTCTTCCCTTTGATACTTTTTAACTTTACAATAACTAAACCCAAAGTTTGTTATTGTTCCCGACCAGATGTAGACACCCAGTCAAGAAGTATCCCAATAGGTATAGATATCTACTCGTGCTAGTCCGACCACTCGCTATTAGATGTATAGATAAAGTTGGCCCTATACCACTTAGTAAGCGCTAATCTAACCTTTTGATTTTGCCCACATCGTTCATCCCCTCTTTTGTTCTCTTTTGTCTCCCTTCGTTAACCCTACTCGCTAGCTTCATTCTTGATCTCGACACGTGCATATGCTACTGACTCCAATACTGTATACCTTGAAATCCACATCAAGGTCCACATTGAGAATCCACATCAATCTCATCAACTGAGTACTACCTCACACGTGTCAACCGACTGGACAATCTACGCCTACAGTACTATTACACACTGACACCATTCGACGCTCTAAATTCAAGGACGTTGACTTTTCACCATCTAGTAGGCGTCAGTTCGTCGCTTACACGTATAGTTTAACATTATGTTATCATCATCATCATCATCATCATATTTATTATTCACCATCGTTATTATCGTTATTTTCATCTTATTATCTATCATATCTTATCATCATCTCCTTACTGTAGGTCCCTCTCCTTACTATCGCCTCTCCTCGCCCTGTTGTCGCCCGAGTCACACGAATGTCTCGTATCAAAGCGCAAGCTTTGGCAGCCACGTGACAGGTCGAATCTTCTACTGTACGAGAGTCGCACTCCCATTTCGTGGGATTAATCACAATGGCTACTCCGCACCTTGATCTGTATCAAGTAGCTAACGTACGCCTCGGGTTCGACTTATTCGAATATTACTTCTTGATAGGCTACGTTTCCAGAATCATGTTTAAACAAGCCGGTACAATCGCGACCAGATTGAACAAGTTTACGAGAATCACCGAATGGGGAACTTAGGCTTAGGGTTAATAATACAGCGTGCGGGGAATCGTATCTAGTATGATATCAGTAGACACCAAGGATGTCGACGAGCGGTATCCTTATATTCTTTTTCTTGTCACCAAGCTTGAGTGTCGCCAGACTCTATATAAGCGAGCGACTCTCCAGCTGATGAATCAAACAATAATAAGGCATAGAATTTCCACTTGCAAGCGTACCCCCGAACCCTATCCACCGAACAAGAAGTTCACTAGAAGTGCAACAAGGGCTCCAAGTAAATTGATCAATCCTAACTCCAAAAAAAATCACACAATCGGCGACCCCCGTCCTTCTATCATCTGACTCCCACCTGATTCTAGAAACCCATAGCTGTTCCAGACCAATAATTTATCCTCTTCGACAACTGTATTCCTTCTTCTATCTGGTACTCTACCTCCATGAAAGCTTTGACCTTCATACTCCCCTAATATCTCCATACAAGCCGACGATCCGAACAGACCGTGTTCTCCTCAGGACCGTCACACAACATTGGTCCCCCAGAAAAGTGCAAGCTCAGCGTCCAACTTCACCTCGACCTCCACCGCGCACACCTACCTGTACCCCCGTCATCAGGCCACACCCTCTCGACCTCACCACATCGAAGCCGAGTTCATTGCAATGAACACAGGCGTCAACTACAGCGACAACCCAGATAATACTCAAGTCGTTGAACGTAAGATCGCAGAGCTAGACGGGGATCTTTAGGATCTCCGGACGGGGATAGAAAAAATCCTAGCAGTCCTTCCACAAGCCGCACACATTTTCCAACCTGGCCCTTCTGCAAAATTCCACAAGGTCACCTCTAGCCGTCTTGGTTCCCCCTCCCTTGTCAACATCGCAGACATAACAATGAACCGCCCGTCCGCCACATTCTGATTATATATAACTCCGAGTACACCGATTAGGTTTAAAAGCACATCAAAATCGAGATAACCCAGTTGTCCCGACAACGACATCTTGTCGTCCCATGATGGAACCATTGCCCTTCCATCTACGCACACAAGGTCAACCTCAACCTGGAGTCGACCCACTCAACCTCTTTCAACATGAATTCCGTCGGGTGCTCAATTATTGTACATACAGTCTTACATCCTCTTGGGACGTCCGCATCATCATCACAACGAAACTCAGCCGCACGCTTGTAAAAGATCTCAAAGCCAGCACTATCAACTACTTCAATAGAAAATAGGCCATTGGCGTTCTTCACTTCCTGGCCACCGTCGCGGAGGAAGCGAACAGCGACGTAAGCACCATAGGGTTTTATGAAATAAAGACCGTCCCGCTGATGCCGAGTGGCGCCGACTGGACGGGCATCTTTTCCCTGGCCACTAACTGGACCCCATCTTAACCGACAACAACCACCTTCGACCGCCCTACAAGAAAATCCCGTGAACTACGTTGCGGGCTGGGATCACGATGATATTCAAGTGCTACCCCACATATGCCCCCCCGAAAGGCGTCAATGGACGTGTGAAGCACTCGATCGTCTAGATCCTCGACCTCACCTCCACGACTGTGCTTACAATCACCATCGTGTCGGGCTTTGATTTATTGCTCTGCCAACCCCCGTCTTTGACCCTTGTACCCCCTCTCCGGAGCTACTCGGCGGGGAACTAAAATGGATATCGTGAACACAATAATTAAATTGTAAATTCATTTCACGAAGACTCTTTGAACCTATAAACGACTGACAATTAATAAATTAATAACAACAATTTCATTTACCTTTCTTTTATAACCAAATCACTTCTTTTAATTCTATTTTTACCAGCTAATCAATAAACTGAGGGGCCATATTAGAAGAGGCAGATTCGGTACACCACCTTTAAACCAATTTGGGGTCTTCTGCCGGGTGGATTTAAAGACTGGATTGAAAACATTCTATGAAAATGAAAGGTCGTTTCAAGTAGAAGCTATGATGTGAAATTTGGAATGTTATTCCATGTAGTGGCGAAGTTATCGGCCGTAGAGTGAGCGTAATAATGCTACTTTATGTGCCTCTTCAAGGAATGAGGCAAGACCCTGAAATCAAAAAATTGATTTCGGTCACACGTGTAATAATGTTCTGAAAATAAACCAATAAAATGGAAGATGTAACATACGTGTAGTGTGGTAAAAGTATTTAGCCGTTGCCGTTGATTTATTACTTCTGACGTAATTTGAAAGGTGTCATTCGTACATATTACTAATATGTAGTAGTAGTAGTACGGTCTGGAAATGCAATACTGAAAATTGACAAAAGGAAGAATTGCAGATTGGGAAAAGCACAGAACAGGGAAAAAAGTAGAAAACTTTATCTAATGTTTTCCATTGTACTGTAATTAGATGACAGTACAATCCCGCGTCGCTCCTTAAATGCAGTGATCGTGGAAAAGCATATCAATTTTGATATCTATAATAACGGTATTGTAACTGGTACGGTTTATGGGTAGTATAAATGTTCCTCCCCGATGTTCGTTCCGTGATGGAAGAAACTGCACCTGAAACGGCGGGCGACCAAGGACGAAAAAAGCAAAAACCGAAAAAATAGTCAAGAAGAACCCAGAAATCTGTCGTCACTGTATGTAAACAGTGAAGACCTAATAGGAGATTATTCAGATAGCGCGATGTAATGTGTAAACAAGTGAGTTTGCGGTTGTAACTTTTTTCGTGCATCTACTTCTCAGATAGGTTGGAAACAGCGGAAAAGAGCAGTGATTATACAATACGCACATGCAGTGCTTATACACTGCGAATTGGTAGAGATATTTCTCTGAATATCAGTCTGAAAAATCTATAGGACGGGCACGTAACAAATCTCTAGTTTTAAAATACCATCCGCGCACATCATCCACATGGTAAGAGCACCGAATCCACTAAATCTCAAACTGCGAGAGCACATGACGTATGAACTGCATTGCAGGATCGAAATACCTCCTGTTACAAACGTCCCGAATCATATGTGCTTCTAACTATAATTTTTTTTGCATGTTCGTTGGTACATGTTCAAGAAACGTAATACATTTACAACGTTGTTTTATTTACAAATAATACTTGAAATACATTTATTCTACAATGGATGATGAAAATGACGATATACCACGGGACACGGATTCATTATTAAAATCTGTTGACATTATTCTTAATGAAATAAAAACGGTGAAACAGGTTGGATGGGGTTCATTTTCTAAGAAAGAAAGAAAAGTTTTGAAAACTGTCTCAATTACCAGATTCACCTTTCGTAATCTGACCCCACGTTGTATGGAAACAAAAATCGTCAAGAAACTTCCTAGTTTGCAAAAGGACATATTGGTAAGGGAACTTCAACTCTGTATACAAAAGGTAGTCCATTATGTGTTTCCAAACTATGTAAAGGGATTTTACAGCACCCACATTTCGAAAATAACCTTAGACAGTGATATTTTTCAAGACATAATGAGGGCAATGTCATTATGCAAAAAGAAGTCTGTTGAAAAAGGGTTCTTCGGTCATGTTTATTCGCCCATTTACCTGCACAAAAAGTTTATGATATGATCAAATAATGAAGCGGTAAAACTATCTGTAGTGGAAATGAAGATAAAGGGGCTGATGAAGAGAGTGAGGAAGGTGTTAGTGATGATGAGGACTGTGTGGCTGTTATTGTAGGAGAAGAACATACGAGCACACAAAGTGGAAGAAGAAAACGCACAAATAACCGGAATAGGAAGAAAAAGGAAACGGTTCAGCGGTCCATATGGGAAAGTGTGCAAAATATCACGAGATGACTCAGCAAGTCTATTGACAAAGAGGTGGGTGACTATACAAAAACATGGTAGAAAACATTTTGATGGCGACGTTATTGATGGTGCAGTAAAATTTATTCTGTGCTCTGATAATGCCCAGATGATGTCATGGGGAACACGCCGTGTTAAATGCAATGGTAAGTATGTCAAGTTTCCAACCATTATGCGAAAAAAGAAAAGATTCATTATGGATAATGTATAACAAGGATGAGCAACTACCATCCTTTGTAAGAAGTATGGGAAGAACACCGTTCATGTACTTAGTGACGTCTATAACGAAAGTATACATTGGGAGCGAGCGTGCGTCGACTACATACTGTCATCTTTATTATATGAAAACGTGGTAACACTAAAGCTGTTAGTAAATAGTGAAATATTGCATAATACAAAACTAGTCCGTATTCTTTCACAATTGGACGGCATGATGAAGTTTTTAATATACAGCTACGCAACGCACATAAAACAAAAAAAGATAAGTATGTTTTTATGGACACTATTGTTGAAAACGACAGTACTCAAGATGTAGTATCAACAACTTGTATTGTTCAGTTTTATTATCATGATGGTATGCAAACAAATACCATAATGTAGGCGTATATATTTCATATCAGACAATGCCAAAATCTACCAAAATTATCTATTACCTGTGATGCTTCCTCAGATGTGTTTAAATTCAGGTTTTGTTCTTGTCGCTTATTTACATCCTGAATCACAAAATTCAAAAAATATGGTATACGGGCATTTCGTTGTTGCGAAAAGGCACATCATGGATTTCGTTCAAGAAAAAACATATGATGTGGTGACACCCGTCGATGCAGTGGAGGAGCTTACTTATGATGGTGGAATAAAAGGCACATGCACTGATTTCGTGTGTGTTTCTCGAAATTCGAGAAATTTTTGAGATGGAAAGAAGCATGCACGGGAGGTGCGATAGTACCGATGAAATCCAATGGAGAGTGCCAGTATACGTACGGTAGTGGAAGAAAATTTGAAATAGATTTTTTTCAATACTCTGGTGGGAAACATGTGGCGTATGTGTTTGAATATATCTGTTCGTATATGGATGTAAGAGATGTATGTGATGACACTGGTAATGGATCGACCGGTGCATATTGAAAATATATGGAACCTATAGCAGTAATGACGGGACTGTGTGTCATGAACATGATTTGTATGTTTTTGAAGAAACTGTTGAAAGATATGACGACATATGTGACATGTCTGTAAGTATTGTGGATGGTCTAGACCTCAGCATAGGAGAAAGAAAAGCAATAGGAAGGCGGTCGTTTGATGATGCTACATCACCTAAGCTGGTAGGCAGAGAAGCGGAGGTAAAGGTGTTATAGAACTCAGAATTGAGTGCTCGTAATCGTATATTTCACATTCACAACAGAACCGCATTATCATACGTCATAGCGGAGATGGAGGTAGAGGGGAAATTGGTGGGGACTGCAGTAAGGACTGGAGCTACATACACGACCGATAACGTTCATGGATGAGAAAGTTTGTTACGTTGGTGATAGTGGGGCATTAGATGAAGACAACGATACGGGTGACATAGTGGATAATGGTCCAAATGAAGAAACAGTTCCACGTCCTAGAATGAGATATGCGAGAGATATCACTCTGTACCATAGCGGTAAATGTTTTAAGCATTATAGGCGTAAAGAACCCATGATTGTGCATGAGTTGAAATGCACTGACAGCGCTCTGGAAAGAAAACTGTGAATAGAGGATTGGAGATTGCACGAGAAGCAGTTTCAGATGCGGACGAGGTAGTTGTGTACACTAGAATGGAACAAAACCCCAAATTGGCAACTCTGGATGTTGATGTAAACAAGTATGGATACGAATGTATGCAGAGTTGAGCAAGGTGGTCGGATAGGAGAACAACATTGGGAAAAATACTGTGATGTTAGTCAAACATTTGGGGAATGGATGGTATGGTAATGGTAATGTGGACCCTGGGAGAAGAATTTCAGCGGCAATGATGAGGAAGACTTTATGTGCATTGCATCCGAGCTGGCATGATCTACCTTCGGAGTATCAAATTAACAGCTACGTTTCGCAACTTAATCAAACTGAAAAAAGAAAGGAAAATGAAATAAACCAAGAAAATACGTTGATTGACAGGTTTATCAGAGTGAATAGCACAGGGTCTGAAATGATACAGAATAGTGGATCGGTTCTGAGAAAACCGGTGACAGTAACTGCGGTTACTCCCAAGGTGAAACCACGGAAGTAGAAGAGCATGCACAGAGTATTAGAAAAGGGGGAAGACCAACGAAGACGGGAAGTATGAAAATGTCAACTGTGTACCAAGAGTCTTTATTCTCATTAGTGGCGAAGACAGTTCAACGAAGCGTGCTGATTTCCAGGAAAGATTTATATTGTACCTCCATTTGGATCCGGAGGCGCTTCATTCAGAATTTCCTGGCGACGACCAGATGAAGAACAAGTATTTCAATATTAGCAGACGCATGAAAAAATAACTGACATTTTTTACGGCTGTTATGAGTTGTAAAAAAACTGGATTTATGTAGTAATTTACTTTAACTGTGCGTTAGGGTCAACAATTTCATGGAATGGTTATGAGTAGCATGAAGGAATTCGTAGTGAGAACTTTTATGGCAGGATGTGATATGGATTAAATCTGTAGGGCAGAGGTAACGTCTTTTCGAGAAGACCCAGTTTATAATCAGGGACATTAAAAACTTCCTTGTCTGAAAGAATAATACATCAAAATTTAAAAAAACCTGTACCTGCTTCCTTTTCTAAAATAAGTTTTATGTTTCTATCTTCAATTAACTATCTCCATATCTATTGCAATTTTCAGCTTCAATCACAATTATTAGTCACGGTTGGAACGGCTAACAATATGGGTTCCAATAAAATAATTTTACAATCATCAGTGACTCTTGTCCTTTCCTAACATCCTTATAGAAAAAATAGCTTTTCAAGGTTCTTTTGTTGCATTTATTGAAGTAAAGTCTTTTACTTCAATATCAGAAGTATATCCTTCAACGATATTAACGTTTTGAAGTGCAATAAGTAAATTAGTTGCTTCCTAAGCATGAGATAGTACAAATAAGACAGGACCATGTCTAATGTTTTTATCAAATGCAACATCACGTGTTATTACTAATATATGTATTGTAGTTAGCAAATGCAATTTAGTTCCATCTAGATTTTTAGATAAAATTTCACAATCACATTATTACCAAGCTGTAATAAGATTATATTGTGGATATACGCATAAATATATGTTTAGCAATATAAATGAATGTTGTGATTGTTTTTATAGTAATTACTTTTGAAGTACTTGTCGACTATTTCGTACTAGATCAGTACCTTCGTCACCATTTTCTTATAATGACCACTTCTTAAGATTGTTCTCAGCATTATAATACTATCACCGTCAGTGAAGACATTGCTTTCATTTTTTAAACTTTTTAAATGTTGTCCTTATTTGTAATCATCTGACATATATAAACTATCACAACCATCCGTGGCTCCAGATTGTGATGTTTATATTGATGATTATTTTTATCCAAAGCAAGATGTTAATTTAGACGACTATCTGGTTTTTTAATAAGAATGTTGATAGTGATTTGCATTTAAATCTGAATTTTGAATTTATTAGTTATGATGGTGATAAATTTGGTGTAGGTGTTAATGCAGATGTACACGTTGATGTAGTTTTTAATATCTATGTTGATAATTATTTTTACCATAATGTGGATGTTGATGGTTACGTTGATTTGTATACTTATGTTGATGATGATAATGATGTTGATGTTGATGGAGATACATATGTGGATGTTGATGACGATGTTGATGATAATGTTGATGACGGTTTTTTTTAATGTGTATGAACATGAACATATTAATATTGATGTTGATATCGTTGATTAATTTTATCATATTGGTGATGTTGATATTTATGTGATAGTTTATGTAGATTATGAAGATGATCTTGGTGATGATCTTGATTTTAATGTGGAATTCCATGTGTATGATAATATTGATGTTGATGTTGTATTCGATGATTGCATTTAAATGAATGAGGATGCTGATGTAGTTGTTGTTGATTATTATGATGCTTTTTCTGATAATTATCATGATGATGATCTTGATGACTAAATTGGTGTTCGTCTTGATGTTGATTTTGATGTTGATTTTGATTTTGAACTTGATCTTGACGTTATTACTCATGTAAATATTGTATTTGATTTAAACATCATGCTGTTGTAGAAGTTGGTGATGATTAAGATGATTTTTCTGATAATTATGTTGATGTTGATCATTATGTTGGTTATCATGTTACTGCTCATGTTGATATTGTTTTTGATAACAATATTATTGGTTATATAGATGTTGATGATGATATGATGATATGATGATGATAACCTTGACGACAATCTGGATGATAATCGTGAAGTTGATCATGATGATGATTTTGATTGTGATATTGAAGTTAATATTTTTTAATCAGATTTGAATAGAAATATTTTTTTGAAATCATCCAGGACCGTTACAATCAGGTTTCAAGAGAAAAAACATCGTTTTTTGAAAGCATCGATGACCTTTTTCAGAAGATTTTCTGTCTTAATTATCAATAAAAGAAAGCCTCGTAACAACAGGTGTTGATGTTAATGATTCAATAGTGAAACTTCTTCTTCTTCTTTCTTCATTTTCGCAATCAAAAGCCCTGTCAATTTTTTTGGTCTATCCGCTAGCTACATCACGTTATAGATACGGTGCAAGAAAGGTTGTTGTAGTCTAGTTAAATGGCGAAAATATATTTATAAATGAGTTGTACGGTTCTCAGATTGTAATACCTCCTTCAGTGACTTGGAATAAAGCGGTATTACACCTAACAGTATTGTTTGCAATACCTGAACATGTCTATACTTTCCAATTAAAAATGTTTTAATTTTCCACAACTAATATTGTGAGATCTTTACTTACATCACAACATAATACAACCAACCCTTTTCTGCATGTTTTACTAAAAATGTTTCTGTTGATAATCCAATATAAACATAGCTTGCCTTCATATACTAAAAAAATTGGTTTTGGAGATGCGGTTGTGGTTATGGTACGTGCATAATCATGGCGCAATTTGCCATCGGAAAGAATTATATTGATACATTTGGACGACAAGCAATTTTCCAACGTTGCACCCTGTAAGCAAATAATTTCATGTTTTAAACAACACAAACATTACTGCGCGCATAACTTTATTTTTGAAGCAATTTTCCAAATTGGAAATTATCGTTTCTATCATCACTTGTACTGTTGCTTCCATTACCTCAAGAATATTAGAACACAAATGGCAACAATTTCCTTTTATTTTTTGCACACACATTACACATTATAACATCAACTTTTCTATTGTGTTAATTTATATATCATTCCTAATCTTCTTACGCTACTAGCATATAGTATATACAAATAGAATTTATGTGATTCTTCAACACCTCCTTCTGGATCTAAACACATTTTGATCTGTGTTTTTATTTTCACCACTTCCTTCATAATGCAACACATACAAGTTGTTGACGTAGTCGAATACTCATTTCTTCCCGTCCGTAAGCAAGTTTTTAACCTGTGCATGATGCTCCTTTCTTACCCTTTCTGTATGATCATACAATCCATACTTCCGTTTCTGTGCTGTGCCCTCCCCATCTTCCCCATACACTTTCACGTCATCTTTTTCTCCGCATTTACAATATGTTTCCTAACATACTGACCACCATCTACATCCTCCTCCGCTTCCAACTTACATTCCTTCCCATTGCCAACGTTGTCCATACTATTCTTCCCAGACATCACGCTCACAGTTCTTTCTGCTACTACTTTCTTTTTTCCATCAAAATGCACCGTACACATTATTCTGCTGAAGTTCAGTATCTTTTCCACAGTTATCATTATTGTCCTGACTATACCCGTATTCGACTTCATCACTTTCCAAGTAGACCCATGTCTTTCTCTCTAAAAACACCACCAGATTCCACCTCATGCATGAGGTACGTTGGTATACACCATTATCTTCATTAAGATTTTTTTCTATTTCACCATCTTTCCCTGATCGCCCCTTTTTATCTCTGTTGTCAATCAAGTCTATGATTTCAATCTTTTTTCCTCATCCTGTTTACCATACTTATCTACGAAATACTTGATAGCATGCATCACATTAGAAATAAATAATTTGTTAGTTCAATTTTTTTGTTAGTCTTTTATTCATCCAAATCGCCGATGTTGCGGAAACGTTTCAAATAAAAACATCTTCCCGACACATACAGACATTATTGAACTTCCAAGAATTTTTGAGATGTTGATATCAGATTATTTTATTTGTTTCCCGTCAAAAAACTTTTGTTTCCCAGCTTTTTGCGCTATTTTCTATGGACTTTCGGTAACACTTGGGAAGGGCACAGCGTGTTTTATAATGCTTCTACAGCTGCGACGGACGACGGTGAAACTGATTTTTCAGAAAAAACCCTATGCACTAATAATGTGTATCCGTAATTGCACTATTCACAATATTTATCATATATGTGAGATATTGACTTGTTCTTTTTCACGTTTGAAGATTGCTTACACTTGTTTCATTGTTTACACGTTACCATCATGATACCCAAGTAACCCTCTGTCCTCGGTCTGCTGCACCTCATGAAAATGACTCCTTTAGTGGGTGATCATACAGTTACTTCGGCTCTAAGCGAACAAAAATTGCCATAGAAAAAATGAAGGTGAACATTCGGCCCGAAATCTGCCCCTTCTAATATGGCCCCTCTGTTAAAGATATCTTTATCAATACTATAATTTTATTATGTACATCATTATGTACATGATAAAATGCAGAATATATTAATTCTGGTATTCTTGTCGAGCAAATTGTAATACGGGTATACATATATAGGTTCATTTCACCAAAAGTGGTGGTCTAGGACCACCGCTTTTAGTGGAAGAATTGACCACTCCCGAATTTGACGAGTATTGCCAAAATCCACTATAGTAGTGAATTGCCCCACCTCTTGCAGTGAGTTGATTCACCACTTGTAGTGAATTAATGCAACAATTACCGACGTGTGTCGAAATTCACCTACTTTAATAGATGATCCACTACCGTAAGTGAATTTCGAATTTTTTTGACACGCAGTTTAGTCTCGTTGTACTATTTTATTATAAAAATGAATTACCCAGAGGTTAAAGTTTTGGCCTAGTTCAAAGCGGTTTAGTCCTCGTAGACACAATCCGTGATTATATTCTTTTTGGAGGCTACTCATTCAGTTCACTTCTTTCAAGAGAGACTTTGTATTCTAAAGCGCTGGCTCGGGGCCGATGGCCCAACAAAAAAAGTGCACCATTTCGTCATCTACAGAACCTCGAACTATCGTGAAGTACATTATAAATGTGTATAAGTAGGGTGGAAATGCAGAAAACGGGGTTCGAAAACTATACTATCACACACTTCGTTGTTTTATTTAGTAAATAAAACAACGAAGGGTGTGCAACTGAAAGGACAAGGAAAATGTGATGCATTACTCTGTGTTTTGTGTAATGGTTGACGTGTATTCAACATCCGTTGTGTAATTGGAAGATATATTTAGAAAGAAAACTGGCAGAAAAACTCTAACAATTATTACAATAATTTATTTGATGTTTCTTCTGTTATAAAACAGAAAATGGAAATGCTTATCGCAATGAGCTGGAATTGTGCAAACACTAGAATTGTTCGAGCAATTTCAGCTTAACGAAAAAAATTCTAATACCAAGGAGCAAGAAAACAAATATTAGCAATGAATAAAAGTTATTCGATATTCAAAAGTAAGTTATGTGAACAAATTATATATTACAAGAATAGATGTAATATTCGTATCTGTTGGAAATACGCTTTTCATTGATTGACAGTGCAGTGTATTCGGTCAATGAGATTCTAAATACACTGCACTGTAATACAATGAGTTATCAGGATAACTTGACTACCGTCCATGTGATGGCAACGCTGTCGTGTAATGGTGACAAAAGTGCAACAGATTGTGTATAAAACGCATTAGAGATGAGGTGGAATAGTTTTTCTAACAATAAAAAAAACGAATTGAGTTTAGTCTAACCCCATTTTATCCAATTTTCAACTTATTAAAAGTCTGGGACTCAACCAACGAGCAGAGACGAACAAAAATGGGTAATAATGAAGTTTCAACGAAGCAGACTTGTTTGAGAGGACTTTCCCGCTACGGACTGGGCGAAGAATTTAGTATGTGGATGCTGAACTTTGACCAGGATATGGTCGAGAAGAAGCTCCACAGCTACTTTCCATATGACGGTAGATCCAAGTTCATTGCTGCTCAGGCAGCACAAAAGCTTTCCACAATCATGAGTACTGGAACAGAAGAAGAACAAGCTACAGCAATCAAAAAAAGTTTGGAAGACAAGATGCTAAGAAACAGCTATCTAATTCGCTATGTGGCACCAGAAACGGTGCAGTCTCTACAAGAAATAAAGAAAACATGAAGTAAACGTAGTTTATAGATGGCACTAATTGAACAATGCCAGTCCACACACAAGCATACACTTGGGGAAATTCATCAACAGCTCATAAATGTAAAGATTAAATCCACAGAAATTCTGGTATCATATCAAGGAAGATTCCAACGGCTAACATAGAGGCTGGCTGGAACAACTTACTGCGTACCTGACTCCCACAAATGGGGATTTATTACGAACGGTTTATTACATGTGTATAAAACTAGTGTCAGAATGATAAATTTGTCATTTGAATAATCACCCTATCACGAATTAATGGCAAAGTTACAGGAACTATCTCAAGAAGATGTTGGGGATCCTACCGTTCCAATGGAACTCCAACGCAAAATTGGAATTCGTTCAGCTGCATTATCAACCATAGAGCGAAAATATGTTGATAATAGAACTGAGAAGCATAGATTCTGAGGGTAAATGTCACTGGTGTCAAAATACTGGACACATGAAGCATGAGTGCCTAAGCAAAAAGGCAGGTAAACCACAGGTAAGATCAAGTTCCAATGTAAATACTGCACAGGAAAATGAAACAGATTTTGCATTTGCGGTTGATACTGATGAATCCATTTTTCTAAGTAAAGACAATTCCAGAGACGCTCCTTGGATTATTGATTCGGGGGCATCTCACCACTACACCGACAATGAAAGACACATTTATTAAGATCATAAATCGTCACATGGATTCGTGACTACATAGGGATCCAAAAAGCTTAACATCAAGACACAAAGCCAAAAATCAGCTTATGGAAAGGTAAAACTTGGTCCCAAAATTGGTAGAAACGTCATATCAGTAGGTCAATTGAAAAATGACCGTGAAGTTAGTCTAAAATTTGAAGAAAGAAACTGCACGATTTCACGTAATGAAACAGTGATAAAACAAGCAATAAAAGGAAAAGGCAATCTCTATAGAATTAGAGAAAATGGCAAACAGAAAGTTCCAAGTGAAGGAAGGGCGCAGATTGTAAATAAAGAATCTTCTGGAGACATTTCTCATGGATCGACATCGGAAAGTGAATACAATGAGGATAACTACATAACATCAAATGCAATGAAAAGTTGGTACCACAGACTGGAACACTTGTCAGAAAGTAGTATTAGACATCTCACTCGACTGGGATTGCTGCCTATTTCAAAGAAGGACTTTCAAAAACCACTCAACTGTATACGATGCGCACAGGGAAAGTCGCATACCAGCGTATACAAAAAGCGTCCAAATAATTGTAAGGTCAGAACACAGCGAGCAAGAGAACTCGTGTATTATGACACTTGTGGACCATTCTCGGTTCCAGACGTCAACTAGGAATTGTACTTTCAGACCTACATTGAGGACCAAACGCGAAAGACAGCAACATTCCTGATGAGAGCGAAACCTCAGCGAATGTATCATTCATGTGCAATCGGGATTATGAGGCACAAACACTCCGTACCGATCAGGTCTCTGAATATAGCTCGAGAGAGATAAAGGATTATCTAAGAGAAAATTGTATCACCTATGTTCTGACAAGAAAGGCAGCTAATGCGCAGATGCATGTGGCCGAGCGTATGAACAGAACCATAACAGGGATGGTGAGAACCATGATAATCGACGCAGGATTGATTAAATCCTGGTGGGGTAACGCCATTCTATACGTTACAAATATTAGAAACAGATGCAAAACTTCTACCTTTCAGAATAAGGAAACACCATATTATTGTTTCTTCCACAAGGATCCAGACCTAAAAATATTTAATCCATTTGGATGCACTGCTCACATTTATATTCCAATACAAAATCGCACAAATTTGGACGTTACAGCATAGGAGGACACCTCAGTTGAGATCTCAAAATGTACATTATGTTACAAAGTGTACTGTCACTCGACTAAAAACATAGTGAGTGCCAGATATGTCTCATTCATCGAGGAAGGAGATGATCAACTATTTATCGATGAGTCGACCGAGGTAAATATGAACAAGAACATAGACTAATCAACGACTAATCATCCAACTTCAATCACATTCACAACCAGAGGCTGTCAACGGAAACCCAAACAAATGAAGGCAAAACCTAAAGAATTGAAGCAAGATCGCACTTCACGTAAGCCTAATTCAGATGGTTGTTTAATAAATGATAGGGTTACTAACCCTACGACTTCATGATTCACACCGTCAAAAACCCTACATGGGTTGTTGACGGTGTGAATCATGAAGTCAACGATGATATTATTAACAACACCAATAATATCTTGAACGATGAAGCGGGTAATTTTGGAAATGATCACACCATTCATGACGAGAAAATTGTCATAAATGACAGTCTTGATGATAATCTAGAAAGACAAATCGATGATGGAAATGATAAGAAAACAGGTAATTATTCAGATAACAATTCTAGAAACCTCACAAGTTAAAAACAGACTTGGTAGGCCTAAAAGCTCTAAGAATAAGGCAAATCCAGTTAATACGGTGCTCAAGAAATCGTCCATTAAGCCACATGTAGTATCCAGAAACGTAAACATGATTGTTCCAGAAAATTAATTTAATTCTGCCATGAGTAACGAAAGGACTTCAATATCAAATGTGGACGGGGATGTAACGATGAAGAAAGAAGTACTAATTGCAAACCAAGTAACGGGTCAGGTAGAAACCCCTGATACATACGCTGAAGCATGCCAACTATACATACCAAGCACTGATTGGCATCTCATTGTCACATGCCATCTTCCATTGGCAATGGAAGATGGCGTGTGAAAATGAGATGCAATCAGTAAATATTATGAAGGTGTACCAGTTGGTGGACACGACCACCAATAGAAAACACATCGACATCAAGTAGGTGTTTAGAGTCAAGGAAGATGAATTTGGTAATGTTGCCAAATTCAAGGCGAGGTGGGTCGTGAAGGGGTACATGCAGACCGTTGGCGTCGATTATGATCTAACACATGCGCCCGTTTCAGGCATGTCACCTTTGAGAACGATTCTGTCGTTGGCTGTGAAGTTGAAGCTGAAAATCCATCAAATGGATGTAAGAACCGCATTTCTAAATGCAGTGCTAGACGATACGACCCACGTAAACCCCACCAGGTTATGAAAATCTGGTACCAAAAGATAAGTCGCTATTACTGATCAAATCTCTGAACGGCTTGAAGCAGGCGCCTCGCATGTAGAACCAGACTCTTGACGAATTTTTGAAGAAGAAATGCGGGATGGACCCAAGTGATGCAGACCGCTTTTTATACACTAGGTACAAGGATGGTAAGTTGGAATTGGTCATACTGATTTATGTTGATGATATATTATTACTGTCAGAAATGGAAAATACGCTTTTCAAAGCCAAATCTGAATTGAGCGGTAGGTTCAAGATGAAGGATATGGGGACTGCTAAATGGTTCTTAGGGATAAAAATCACACATCACCCAGCAGGAGTCTTCATGACACAGACGTCGTATGTGGACAAGATTCTGGAAAAATTTAAAATGACGGATGCCAATATAAAACCAATTCCCCTTTCATGCGGATTAGATTTCAAGAAATTTGACGTATCCGCCAGTTGGAGATGAACAAGTACTCTATCCATACCGGGATCTCGTAGGTTCTTTTCTGTATTTGAGCATATGTACGCGTCCAGATATTGCGCTCGCAATCCCAGAATTGGCACGTTTCGTTTCCAAACCACACCAATTCCATTGGAACGCATTAAAGGGAATCCTTAAGTACGTTAAAGGAACGAAAGAGTATGGTCTATTTTACAA
>JAULBU010015479.1:0-21326 GCA_032358235.1 Odonthalia washingtoniensis | reverse complement strand
AACTTTCTTCGCCTCGATCAGCACGCTGCACCGTTGAGCAACATTCTTCCCGCACTTCCACATCATGTCTTCCCCAGGGGTAGGTTCAGACTCGAAGGGTGCCTGTCTTTATTAGAATTGAAGAGAGTCACACTCAAAAACCTCTGAAGTAGGCTTCACTTGCTGTCGAATGACAGGAGGGGAGCGTACTGTACAATGTAGCGGAGTGGAAGCCACCGATACAGGGTAATGGGCAACAATGTCCTAAATACACGTGGCGATTGTGAAAAGCCACTCAAAAAAATATGGTCCTACACAAAAAAAAAAATATGACAAAAGTCACTAAAAAATACTCGTGCCCAAAAACGAATTGCAGCACCGGATACTGTAAGGAGTTGTGGGAAAATGCTATGAACAGAATAGAAAGTGGTTTTATATTAGGAAATAAAGGTGAAAAAATCAGAATGGAAAAGTAGGGAACAAATTGAATCAGACAGTAGTCAATTTTCATCGAATAATCAATGATATACTATGGTCGCCGATCGATTCAAGGAAACAAGTGATGAAGTGAACCACTTTTCTTTGAAGAAAGATTTTGTTGAACATAACTGGGAACGATGTGGTACTACCACACCACTACACCCGTAATCCAGTCAAGTGTAGTACACTTGACGAAATTATAGTTCGTTTGAAACCCGTTTTTTACTATTTTTTACGTTGTCTCTCAATAGTACCACAATTATCACCATTAAAATTGCAACAGTTAAGACTTCGTTTATAATTATCATCGCCCCATCATGCTTTTTGCGTTGTCAAAAAAATCCTTTCAGAAGAAACATTGTTCCTTCAAAACATGACATAATAGTTATCAAAGATGCAGCATGGCGAACAAAAACACGTTATTATTGGTTACGATTACTCTTAATCGCTTACGTCTTCTCTTCCATCATTAAGTCGTCCCACTATTGAATTTATTTCATTTGATCTTCTCGATAATCGTTGGCGTGTTCGTTCTAAATAATCAGACCTCAGAAGATGGAAGAATTCAGAACGCTTCTCAAAATCTTTTTCGATAGTGCACGCATCGGAAGAATAGACTAGAATCGCATTTTGCTCTTCCATTAACTCCATCTTACGCTCTAAAGACATTGCAATTTGTTTTGCATTAGCTGCTTCCTGTTTTCCTGCAGTATCCGCCAAACCAGCATTCTTAGCTGCTTTCCGCCAAATATGTCCTCTTTTTTGTTTGTTTCTGTAGTTCACCACACAATTAGAATCCGAAAATACGTCGGAAGTTTCCAGAGCTGGGGACGGTAGTTCATTTGACATTGGTTGTGGTGCTGATGGTGTATTCATTGAAATAGATATAGGTGTTGAAGGCATGGAATTTGGAGTAGGATGTCCAGAATGTTCCAGAGTTGCAATCATAGATGATGAAGGTGTTTTTTTAAGTGTTGATAGTACTTCTTCATTTCAAAACGTTGACTGACTTCGAAGGAACTTATACGCAAGATTATTTGACCATTATTCTTGAGGAAATAATTGTCAAAAAGGGCCAGTAGCCGGGATCCTCCGGGTATGGTTTATTAGAGAGAAATCAATTGGATTAGGAAAAGTGCAAGGTTAGAAGTGCTGGGGTTAGTTCTGTTTATTCCGCGGTCCCTGGAAGCGCGGGTTGCCCTCCAATCCTGATACTATTGAGTATCCTCGCGGATGTGCTGGTCGGAGGTCACATTAATGTCCCCCCTCGACTCTACTTGCAGTCGGTCAGTCTGATCACACGTAGAATGCGCGGGACTGATTTGCTCCTACCATAGCTATTAACTACTTAGTGCGTGGGTTAGATTGAGTTTCCTCTTTCTGGTTGTTATTAACCGCTAAGTGCAATAGGTTGAGTTTTGGATGGATTCCGATGTCTTTTGATAATGTCTAAATGTTTATTCTTTCGATTCTCTACCGAAAGTGGATATGAATAAGTAAAGCAAAATAGGAATGAATCCTGACACGTGTGTTAGGATTCGAGCAAAATAGCTAATGTTCTAATTAAGCTGATGATTCCAATCCGTGATAGGATACACGTATGTGTGCGCATTTTGGGCGGCGGGTTTTCTCTTCTTACTGACAGTTACCGCACAGTACAGTCAGTGTCAAATTTTGTTCTGGGCTCGTATCTCATTACTGTACATAATACTGTAGTGAGTGGTAGTCCCACAATGTCAATTTTCTTGATGGTCAGTACTGTGTGCCATCTGTATCCCCTGTAAAAGTATTCGTACCGTCGCTCTTATACGTCTTCTACTAGTTTTGTCACCTGGACCCTTTTACCCTATTATATTACTATCGTCCTTCTTCGCGGAATTTTTGTCACGGCTTTCGAATGCTCACCCATAATGTCACCGTCGTTTTATCGATGGCTGTCGCCATTAATCCCCTTATCACTTACCAACTTCTGTTATCATTCTCTTTATTGTTTTACTCCTCTCGTTGCCGTCATCCTTCATCGTATCTCCTACTCTTCAACTACATCCATCATTGTATCCGTCTCTCCCATTTCCTGTATCTGCCCTTTCAACCTCTCGGTTATCCTCATCCTCTATAACTACCCTTTTGTATCATCGCCTTCGTCACCATCATTATTATATCGTATTATAACCCGTCGTTATCATATAGTATGTATTATTGTTATCCTTTATTGTATCGTATTATCACCCGTCATCCTCATTATCATATAGTATTCTTACCCATTCTTCTCTTTATCATATCGTAATCGTACCCATTCTTCCCTTTCGATATCCTCATTCTATTCATCCTCTTTTATATCACACACACCGCTCGTCCTTCTATCGAATCGTGAGTACTATTCGACAATAATTTTGCTCGATAGTCCATTTTTCCGTTTGTTGAGGTGAATTGCAATTTCCATTGACAGGATTTTATTGCCTGTGCAACCAGTTGGGTTGCAACTATTTACCATTCGAAGAACGTCTTCATATGCTCACGCCAATCTCGAAGCACTGTACGAATTCATAATGCTGAGAAGGAAGATTCACAAATCCATCAGGTTATTGGATCGAATAAGCCAAACTTGAAAAGTAATCTAAACTCATCATTGTCTGGCACAAAACGGCTGAATGAGAATATCTATCTCGAAAAACATTCAGAGTCCTATACTGACAAATCAGACTCAGATAACAATTCAAACGGTGGAAGTGTTCATCAAGTCGAAATAGTTTTTCGGCTTTGGAACTCGTATGGTAGTCAGAGAAATCATGGAAGATACACTAACAGTACAAGAAAAAGTACCGAAACGATAATAGTAGAGGTTATCAGGGCAGTTGAAATCAGATTGGTAAAAGTGACCCCGACTTTGTTTAAATTGTGACAAGCCCGGTCACTATCATTACGAATCTAGAATCCCGAAGAATGAATCAAAAATCAAGCGAAAAGCTGTGGATATGTCGAAGCAGTTTGGCTTCGCTAATGGAATTGCAAAGGTTCGTTTTGCCGATCTACTGGAGTCAAGCCTCACTAAGGGTCTGATAAAAGCAATTTATATGACTGTAAGAATTGTTTCCATCAACAGACTATCATTTTCAGATAATATTCAGGTTCAATATCAGCAATAATCACAGGCACATGATGAGAAGGCTCCTCATTCGGTCACATTAGAGACCGAATTTAAGGTTCAATCTTATTGCATTTAAAACGATGCCACCGACTGTTTTTTCATGTCACGAATCTCTGGAGATGGTTCATCATTCATCATCCGAACCACGTCGAGGTCATCAATATACCAAATGTCCTGGCAGATCCCGAAACAGTGATACCTCATTTAACTGACGGACTACTCAATGACAGAGCATCTACAAAAGCAACCTCGGCAAGTATAAGATTATTTACATGTTAGCACTGTAGTACCACACAACTCCGTTACTTGTCAGTGACGGAGGGGCATCTAGATCCATCAAACCGCAGTCCGGCCCCCGCCAGCCTTTAACTTCCGGAGTCACAGACGGACCCCCAGCAAACATCCACGGCACAAACTGTGCGGGTGGGACAGTCGTCCCGCTGATGTTCTCCCATGTACGCGGACCTGGCGCGGTGCGTCGACGAGCTAGACACGTAACTTCACCGTCTCGACACAAATGTGGAAACGGAGTTGGACCACGGTGTTCAACAAGATGAGCCGATTTTGGGGCTCTTCGAATCCATAGAGACTCCGTTGTACCAACTCGAGTCCAAGATGGACACAATGACTAAAACTGTTTTGTCATTTACGGTACCTCGAGTTTCTGAGTTCATCCAACTGGAGAAACTCACCGACACCATCTCCCATATTTCAAGTAGCTTCGTTAATCTCTCAACGAAGATCGACGACACATGTAGTCGACTCGCCCAGTTGAAAACAATACATAACCGGGGCTCTACGGACCTCCATTCGGCTTCAGCGTCACGCCAGACGTCGTCCCAACCATCACCAACGTCGGCATCCGAAGCCACCACCGAGCAGCTTCACGATGATCTCTTTACCCCCCGGACGGCGACACCCTTCCCTTTGTCCCAACCATTCAGGACACGGACAACCTCGCACCCCCACGGGCCCCAAACCATCTACACAAGCTCATCACAGAGGGAAAACGCCGTCTCCATTGGCCGATAACGGCACTGTTGACTTGTTGCCACCACATCTCGATAGCTATGCCCCTGATCTTTCGCCATTAAAACCATGGTGAAAGCTTTCCGTACCGTTGTATACTACAGAACTTATCGGCCCGACAACACGACTGCCGTAATGACAGACAAGGAATACAAACACATATATGCATTAAAAGAAACAATCGATGCCCGTTTCCCATCCATCGGATCCTTCTCCGGCTCCGATGGAATGCTGGTGTTCGCATTCTTCTCCGAACTCGTGGAGGAGTTTAACGCCTACTCCGTGAGCGAGTGTGCCGCGGTGCACACCATCGCATCTTGTTTATCCGACCACTCTCTCTCCTTATACGACTCGAACGTCCGGACACTCCACACAAATGTCCCGCCCCCGCGCATCGTGGCCTTACATCGTAATGCTCTGTTGGAGCGATTCGTCACGGAAGAAACGGTTCGTGACTAGCACCGCGTCATTTCTTCTTGGGTTTGTACGCAGCAACTGTTTCCCTACTCCAAACCCACTTCTCCCAGCTGGCGCCTTCGAAGGCTCAAAATTTCCAGGCAAGAATGCACCTGGCCGAATTATATGGCATTACTGCCGCCTCCATGGCTCACTACGCTAAACCAGGCATGACGACTAATTCCGCGCCGTCTACGCCGTCCAAGAAAGCACCCCGGACGCGCTAGGCCACACTTACAGTGCCGTTCATACCCACGGCGACGGAGCACCCTTCTACAGTCGTCCGTACCATCCACAATCGAAGCGTGGCCAACAGCGTCCATGGACGACATACACGTGGTCGATAATGTCGCTCCTTCTGCACTGACACTCCGAGACCGTATCATAGCCCTATCAGAGTATCAATTATGCGACGTTGCTTCACTGTTAGAAACCATGACGACTACTAGTACTGACTCCGAATCCAATTCGGAGCGGGTTACGTAGTAAATGTTGAAAAAGCTCGATCTGTCTAATAACTCCATCAGACGTGGTCTCATTTCCGTGCCCATGTTGAGGGAACATCAGATCTAATTGGCCATGTCCCCCATTCCATCCGATTATTGAATGCTCAACTACTGGACATGCCGAGAACCTGGACACTCGGCGCTCACTTCTCCGAGTTTGACGGTGCAACAGCAAATATTCTTCGCCTATTGCTACTACCTTCATCAAATTGCAGCAAACGCTCGAGCAGCTGATTGGTTCGAACAACGTTCCGGCCACCAGACGGGAACGTCCGCCGACCATGGCCCGAAACCGCCCACGATTTCGTATGGTACCACGACTCGTGTTTGCAATGGTGGTAATATTTTCCAAAGGAATGGGCGCAACAGGGACGATAGTTACCGTCCCACCTTCCTCATACCGGAGTCGGCAATGGACCCCACCGCCGTGCCAGACGCTCATAACGAGGAGCAGGGAAACGACTCCAGGAAGTAGCTGATATACCAATTTCTTCTGCTCCCACGTCCACTCTTGGTAGTTCTTCAAACGAGGCAAGCGTATGACACACGACGTTAATAAACGAATCTTCGTCTCTTCCACGTTCGCGTGCTTCCTCACTCGCCTAAAGCATCCCATACCATGAACGATTCGTAGGACTGCACGAGTCCCTCTTCAGGTTCAGCATCTCTAGGAGCAGGGTGTTGTCTCAGTCGGTCCACAAAGACGGCCTTCAACACGCCGCCCACCAGAATCCAAAATCCCCAAGCATGATGATTGGCTCAACCCCTCCTCAACGGGTGGGACGATCGTCATCTGCAAGGAACCTTCCAACCCGAACCTTTCCCAACCTCCCAAACAAAACGAGCTGCACATCTTGTCGTCTTGGTTCTACGTTGTCTCCGCATCGATCAGTATGGAACCTAAGACAATGCTCCAAACCCGCGCCGTCTTGGACGCCGGCGTGGCTTGCAATATCTTCAAGAATTCAACGCTCCCCCTTACATGGCGGGCGCCCTTGATTTCCAACGCAACTTTCCCCATATTTGGGGGCGCGAACGGCAACGAGTTGCGCCTGTTGGGTGCAATCCAACTTCGTCTCCAACTGGAAAACTGGACTTATGTTTCCCGCTTCTATGTCGCACCAACCTTGGCGTGTGACGTACTGATATTAACAACTTTCCTATCCCAATTCGTGAGACCAATACGTTGCATAGTGGGAACCGTCGGTCTAACGTGAGGGACAATCCCCACTCTCGGTCACAATACGTCGTCTACCGAGCCCGCAGGATTAGAAGAGGAGGATTCAATTCCGACATGTGAGCCGCTTCCACTGACGTGGAACCGCATTCGATTATTCAAACCACTCACCATTCCCGCTCTGTAAGAATAGTACGTTCGATTGTCACGTTGGTCGATGGTACGATTCACATCGAACCCAAACATTCCTTGCTCACTCAAACTGCCAGTCCCCGTTATTCAATTGAAGTCCAGTAGACTTCGCGTTTCTAACGGGACGCATGAGGTGCAACGAGAAGAAGCCTTCAAGATCCTTGTCTCCAACTTCACCAACGCCCCCGTTCCGTTTCCAAAAGTATGATCGTGGCATACGAAGTACATCACCCAACTCTACTTGTCTCGCTCAAGAAACGGGGCGCCGACGAGTTTTCGTCGTCGCTTTCCATGTACACTGGGGTGAATCCCGATTATACCATCCTGCTGCCATTACTGATACAAATTAAAGTATTAATGACAATCCCAAAATCATTTTTTAATCGTTTTTTGTAATCATTTTGTAAAATATCTTGAGATGGTCGTAAATTAGGGCCTTTTAGATTATAAACTAGATCTAGTATTAGATTATCACTTCTACCATAAAAATATAATATTATTTTATATTTCGACGGCATGTATAGATGAATTAAAAACACCATCACCACGTTTATTTTCAACATTTTCAGATTTATAGCAAGATAATGATTCTATGATACGTACTGAATGGTTTGCTAAGAATAAAGGAAGATCTTTTTTGCTGGTGCAAGAATAATTGCAAGATTAGAAGGATCAATTATTGATACCCCTAAACAATTAAATTGTTCAACATTATATCGAAATTCAGAACGTATTTCAGGTGGTCTCCCAGTAATATCTGTCGATTCTTAGAATCGGTATGTTTCGTTCAGGTGATGAACGACCACGGAGGAGAAGGACGAACGAGGGTGACAGTGATACATGGCGAGCGGCGTGGCGGAGTGCCAGAAGAGGACGACGGATGACTTGCATGATGATATTCAGATGATAATGGTGATGATATGAAGATGATAATGACGATAATGTTGAGGATTATATTGATGATGATGTTGACGATGTAGTTGATGATATCAATGATGATATCAATGATGATATTGAGATGATAATGACGATGATGTTGAGATGATAATGATATTGACGAGGATATTAAAGATGATGTTGAGGACGTTGATGATGATATTGACGATGATACTTAAGATGATGTTGAGGATGTTGATGATAATATCGATGATGATATTGTCGATGAGGAAGACGACAACGATAATGATGTTATCGTTGTTTATCGACATGACGATGTCGACCACGACGATGTGGAAAATGGCACAAATCCAAACAGGGAAAGGAAAAGGCTATGGGTGACAGGTAAGCCACGAAAAGGGGATGATGCTATAACAGGAGGAATACAGTGTCAAGAAACACACAATGTCATGGAAAAACTGTACACTGCATTTCTCTGAATAGTATTGACCTATTTATTCATTTAGCGAATGATTTACCTTCCAACACACACACTACAGTATCTAAATAGAATGGTCCATTCGTCCAATAAGAGAACGATTTATTTTTAACACACACGTTTCGAATTCAAAAAAATTCTACGACACGTGTATCTACATTCACGACTCCAGTTCTAATTATACTGTATTTGTTATAAATATCTCGCAGCATCCAAACGAAAGAAATAGAAAGTTAGACATTTTACAACATACCACATAGGAATGCAGACAGCATCAGCTTCCATTGAATCTAACCGTTAATACCCGCGGCGAAGGAAAACTGAGGCCACCACACACGCACTGAGTCGTCTAACCGCGGCGTCAGGAGACAGATGGCCAACGCGTACGGCGCGTCCCGGACCATCCCAGCTGCGACACGAGCTGCGGAAGGACTTCTAGAGTAGTCCTTGATTAGTATTACCGTGAAGGTTCGTAATTGAATCAGGGATACTACTCACCCCGGCCTACCTTCGCGACGCGGATTCAAAAACAAATAAAGTACAAGTAGACCCCTTTCCTCTTCCCCTTAACCCCAGACACGTTTTACTTAATAAAGACCGAACGTAGACAGCCCTTTTGAACAGTGACTTTTTCGACAATATCAACGAATTTTAATGGTGATGATGACAATAGACTGTCTGAAGCTAGTTGAATAAGACGATCTGAAACTACGCGTGACATTGTTTCAGTACGCGATGGTGATGATTCTACATGACAATGGCGACATGCAAGATTGCAGGTAAGACCGATGTTTACCTGAAGTGTTGTTGCACCACGTCGAATCAATGGATGATATTTGGATTTAGATTTTAATTTTTGGTCAAAGGTTGGAACGTCGATGTCCGACACGGAACGGCGGGCGAGCTTCTTGCTGGTTGAAGTTAAAGGAGTATCTTGAGTGGCATCTGAGGATACTGAAATTCGTTTACCATGATTTGTGCTGGTTGATGGTTTCTGATGCCGATGTTTTGATGTTGATACTGATGATGGAATGTGGCTTTGCGCATTGATGAAGGATTGGAAGAGTTGGGAAGATGTAGAAAAGCCGAGCATGACTTTGTTGGATATCCGCTGTAACTTCGTTTGTTATGTGACTGACTTTGGGTTGATGAAATTAGGTGAATGTCGAGAGGAAGATGTTGACAAATTCGCGGTTTCTTGGTTTCTGGGTTACTTCCCTTTTTTTAAGAGATGAGATAAAATATTGAAAAAATAAAAAATAAAACAGAGCTGTCGGAAGCTGTCGGAGCGCGAAATTTTCTTGGCTGCATAAAGAATTCATCGTAAAAAGAAAATTAAAACTTTTAGTTTTTCAAAGATATTCAAACGTCATCGTGCGACAGCGACATCCTCCGACGATGATGGGATGACATGCAATTTAACCTTTTATAAAACAAATAAAAAGACGAGCTGTTGGATTTTTGGATTTTCTAAAAACCAAATACAGGAAAAGAAAACTAGCCTCTAGCAATGTTAGCTACTGATCTATCATTGTTTGATTGTAGCTGTTGTGTCGCTTATGTCACGGACGAGAGAATTAATTTCACGTTGACCATCCCTTTTCGCAGCTTCGTGTGATGGAACTAAGATACCCATTGAATCATCAACAAACAAATGCATTTCAAGCCGTTGTTCATCATTTTCGTTTTCGTTTTCATTTCCATCTTCATCTTCGTCTTCATTGTCGTCAGTGTCTGACGTTTTAACTTCTTCGTCACTATCATTTAGTTTCAAATCTTGACTTTCCTTTTTATCGACAGTTTTCGAAGTTTCATTATTATTGATTTGTCGTTTAGTACTTCGCTCCTTAATTAATAAGTGTTTTTCTTTTTGCTTTTGCTCTGGTTTCTTTAAATCTTCGACCACAACATCAATAACTGATTGTGGTTCAACTGGTAATGTAGAATTTGCATGTTCCATCTGTGGTAAGAATGCTTGTAAACGAGATACAAGGTCAGATGAAGGGGCTATATCGGATGTTGAAGTTATATTAGTTTCATGGTTGATGGATGTTGGAGATGTGACAGTGAGAAGTCTTTGTAAAGATGGTGTGATTTGACGTCTTGTTGGTGATAAGTTGGAAGGAGTCATTAGAGATGGTCTCAAACTTTGAAGAAAAACGGGACGGATAAAACGAAAACAAGTTTGAGCACGATGAACTGTACTCACCTTTGGTCGTTATCGCTATCCTATGTGCTTTGATCCTCAACGGCAACAGATTTACTGTACCCTCCACGTGTTTATTTGTTTACAGTAGTAAATTATTATAATTTTGATTTTTAAAAAAAATAAAATCAAATCAAAATTATAGTTATCCCAGTTGTGTTTTACGCACATAGACCTTTCTGGCAAATAAATGTAACTTTTTTTTGTAAAATTTTAAAAATAAAAATTTAAAAGATAAAATTTATCTTTCATACCCCATGTTTTACCGGATCGGGTCGTGTCATATCTGGAATTTCCCAACAACCTTTAACCCTAATTTCTTTTGTGAGACTTTCTCCCATCATAACCCTTACACGTATCATGAGTGTACAGTAGACTGCATGATGTTGACACGTTACAAGATATTTTTTCGACCAGATTAAAATCTCAATTGTATCTTTTCTTCTTTATCAACTCGCAACAACAGTAAAACAGTAAGGTAGTAAGGAGTTGCATTGTTGCAGTTAAAATAAAATCGTGCCAACATTTTACAGTTCTCCTGATTTGTACCACACTCTCTTCCTATCCTGGAATCGGTTCTCTCAACCTCAACGCTTTTTACTTCAACTGTTCATCAATAATATTATTCGCTATTACCTCCTCACCACTCACACTCTCTTTTATACGCCCCCTGGAAGGCGACACCCTTCCATTTGCCCCAACAATTCGGGACACGGGCAACCCCGCACCCCGCGGGCCCCGAACCATCCAAACGAGCTTATCACAGAAGCGGACCCGTCGTCTCCATTTCCAATGGAAACCATTCCTTTATCGGCCAGTGGACGATAGCGGCTCGGTTGACTTGCTTCCACCACGTCTCGGCATCTGTGCTCCTCGTCTTCCACCATTAAAACCATCGGGGAAGCTTTCCGAAACCTCGTATACTACCGAACTCATCAGCTAGACAACACGGCTGCCGTAATGACGGACAAGGAATACAAACACATACATACATTAAAACAAACAATCGATGCTCGTTTCCCAGCCATCGTATCGTTCTACGGCTCCGATAGAATGCTGGTGTTCGCATTCCTCCCAGAACTCGTGCAGGAGTTTAACGCCTACTACGTGAGCGAGGGTGCCGCTGTGAACACCCTCTCATATTATTTATCTGGTCACGCTCGCTCCTCATACGACTCGCACGTCCGGACGGGATGCTCCACACAAATATCCTCCCTACGCGCCTCACAACGTAATCGTCTGTTGAAGCGACTCATCACAGAAGAAACGCTTCGTGATGAGCACCACGTCATCTCGTCTTGGGTTTGGACCCAGAGACTGATCCGCTACTCCAAACACACCTATTTCAGCTGGCGCCTTCGAAGGCTCAAAATATCCAGGCAATCAGGCTCCTGGTCTAACTATACGGCATTGCTTCCGCCTCCATGGCGCACCACGCTAAACTAAACATGAAGACTGATTCCAGTCGTCTACACCGTCCGCGACAGCGTTCCGGAAGCGCTAGGCCGCACCTGCAGTCCTGTTCATACCCACGGCGACGTAAACATTTCATCCGTTGTCCCTAATATCCACTATCAAAGCGTGGCCAACGGCGTCCATTGACGCGACATACGTGGTTGAAAATGTCGCTTCTTCAGCAATGATACTCCGAGACCATATACGAGCTCTCTAGGAGAACCAACTATTCGACGTTGCTTCATTGTTCGAAACCGTTTCCATCGTCTGTCTTTGCGGGAATGAATGCCTACTTCCAAAAGGTGAAAGGGAGGGGATGTACATGGGAACCATTCATAAATTTTGGCCATATGAACGGTCGCATTGAGCCAATCGTATGTTGGACATTCAAACATCGTAGTTTTCCCCCGGGCATTCATATTGTCAAAAACTGGTAATTTTATGACGACTGGTTATTCAGCGTTTTGTGGTTACGTTCAGTTGCGACAATTAATCATAAAAAATAATATGGGACCAATTTTGGTCATTGCTGTCACCATTTTTTAATCCAATTTTACGAACACAGTGATTACAGTAGTGCGTGTATGACCGCCAGCAATACAAAACTATTAGAGAGGAATGCAGGAAATCCACCAGCAATGCAATTACTGTACGTCATGACTGCCTACATTGAAGAGCTGAAAGAGACGCATTCACATTTACGTGAGAGAGTATAAATGTAACGTGGCCGTTACATGATTTTAATAGACACGTTCACATCAATGATGCACATTAAGCAATTGGAATCAATCAGAAATGGAAGGGATTTTATAAGGATATGATTTCCAGTATGAAAAGACGTAGTGACAACTTGGATATGTATGGCACATGTTGAAGTTGTCAACACGTCGTTGGGCAAATTATAAAATCCCTTTCACTAGTTGAGATTGCTTTTACGATAATTTGAAGAGGTGAAAGGGTTTTCATAACAATAATATTTAACGTACATCCAATGGTTGAAAAATGTCTATTTAAGGGAAGCTTTGCATCAGTTCTCTTAAAATTTTGTCTCTCCTTCCTTGCCATGCCAAGAATTCTTGTAACTACCATAGATTAGTTATTAGTTGTTAGTTTTTTAGTTGTTAGTTTTTGGCTTATCTAAGTGTGGAAAGGTGGGAAATCGTTTGGGATCTTGTGAAGGTTGGGAAGCATAACATGACTTCCTGGCCCTCGCGGGGCCGTAAACGGTTATCTACTTTTTCATATTTAGTTTTTAGTGTTTGTTTTCCCCAAATGTGGAAAGGTAGGAAATCATTTGCGATCTTGTGGAGGTTGGGAAGCAGAACATGACTTCCTGGCCCTCGCGGGGTCGTAAATGGTTATCTTATTTTTTATATTTTGGTAGAATGAATTGTTGCAATGACTTGATAGATTTAGTTATTAGTTGTTAGTTTTTCTCTTCCCCAACTTGGGGAAAGAAAAAACTCAACCTACTTCCTACCCTGCGCACTTCAAGTGTGGAAGGGTGGGAAATAGGCTACGTTACGATATAGATCACTGTGAAAACGGAGGTACCTGTACTACAGATGCCTCCGTCTCCACATTGATTACCCCCACCTACCCATACATGATCATGTATGGGTAGGTGAGTGGGCTAATTTGTTCAAGCATTATTTGTACGAATTGTCAATGCTGTGTTGCAGTAATCTCAATGTCTGGTTGGTCACATTGTAATGTATCAAACTGGCTATTGGAACGTTATATTCTCAAAATGAGAGCCTGTAATCGTACCGTAACATGACAGGCTGCCATTCTGAAACATGTGGCAAGTAATAAAGTAAATGTTATGTTCTTAGAATCTAACGTATATATTATTGCTTGTACCACGAGAGGCTGTCATGTCATTGACAGTGTATAGTGAAATCATTTATATTAGTTTACTGACTGTAGTTGTAGTGATAAGTGTTTAATGTAGTGTACATAAAAAGAGACAACCTTAAGATAAAATGAAGGGGGAATATGAATAAATGAACTATTTTTTAACGTGATGAACACGAACAGGACCGTAATCAATGAAAAGTTCTTTATACATTTTTTTATTTTTGAATTGTGGGCAAAATGAACTAGTTGAAGACCTTTGGGAAATGAAATAGATATGAATGGAAGGGTATAGGTGTACGAAAAGTCTAGAATAAGATTTGTATGATAAATCTAAAATTGCAAATCTGGAAAGGAAATAAAATAACTAATCGACCTCAACATGATGAACACGTTCGTCACCGTAATCAAGGAAAATTTCTTCACCCCTTGCAATATGAAATAAAGTCCTAACCTCTAAAGTCTGGTACGAAGTTACTGCTTCATCAGGTCTCAACTTCTTATTTTGCACGAACATGCAATTTTGTACCCTTGGATTATTGGCTCTTTCCAAACGGGATGGTTTATCACCTGGGAGATAGTTGCAATCGGTAATGTACCTTATCATACACCAAGGAGTAGAAACGATCCAACAACTTTTCCTTGTACCATCGGCGGCGGTAAATAGAAGCGTACAATTTGCAGCGTACTTGAGGAACTGAATTTTAGTTACAGAAAGGCAACCCTCACCATATGATTTCGCAATAGAACTGCTGCCACCTAAATTTCCATAAACGAATGTCGCATAGTAGTAGCCGAGAATAGCACCTTCAGCGAACGATCTCTCTGCGAAAACCCCTGAACCAGCCTTTTCCTGCTTGATCGTTAAGGTCTGAACTGTCAGTCCCAAAGCACTGGCTTCCATCACGCAACGCCTCTTTTGCTATTCCATAAATAGCGAGCTTCCATGGAATTTTCCACTTATTCCACGGTATTGCCGTACTGTTGTTGTATGTTTTAGGATCCCAACGAACTGTGAAATGAAGTGGCGCAGATATTTCGGGAACGTCTGAACCATGGGAACTAGCAGGAATATCCCATACGTCCATTCTTCTCTTGACCTACATTCCATCCAATTCTCTTAGTAATACTGTGGCATGAAGCCTGTCTTGATCCGTACAGTCAATATCTGAATTGAGGTTCAGTAATTGACGAACGAAGAGTGTAACCAAGCGAGTTCTGGCAAGCTCTAATCATTTATCATCGTTATCACAACCAACAAATTTTTTGTTCTTACGCAGATGCATACATGCCATTGCCACAGAAAATATAACGTCACAAGGATCCACAACCAAATCACCTGCTTTCGTAAACTTCTCGATGAGATCCATCATCCATTGTATTGATTTTTGCTCCGGTCGGAGCATTTCCCGTGGACCCATTTTTTAGTGTGAGACTGTAGGTAGATTTTTTGCTGTTAGGGGCTTTGAGAATGTTGTTCATTTCCTTACAAGTCCCCGGATGAACACTGTGGATTGACCCTGGACGTGTGTAGTTAATGTTCTCCATTACATATTTAAAAACCATACCATTATTCCAGATATGCACTGCTTGTTCAACTACAGAGAGATGAACCAATCTTTGTGACCTGGAATCCGAATTATAGTAACCTCTTTTCTTTGTGTAATGGAGTTGAATTATTCCATTGTGAACACTGCTCAATCTAGTTCATCTTCGTCATAATTATCATCTGTGCCATCTGCTTCGTTTACCTTGACACATTTTCCAAATTATGGTGACTGGAAGAGGTCAAACCAACTTGAAAACTGCAATGCGGAGCAAAACATGTGGGCATGGCTCCCGTTGGACATAAAATTTCGACAGAAGGTCACGAAAAATGCCATGTTTTCATGATTGATTTGATCGTGATCTGAGTTTGCACGTCCTTGATCGAACCTCGTGTTGTACGGAGGTTCAATGAGAATTAGATCGGCCTTCTATTTAATGTACTCACCGTCGAGGTCCTGATGATCATCCAAAAGATCCTGGAGTCCGCAGTCGCAGCAAGAAGATGATTTGTCCATTGATTTTTTCAACTCGTCCAAAGCATGTTGTCCAGCTTGTGATAGGCTGTTGGAAGTTGCTGGTTCAAAATCATCTTCATATTTCACGTTCGCCCAGTCCTCGAAATGATCTGACTGTGGTGGTGAAGGCACCTCTGGTTCAACAACATTACCAGTTACTTTTAATTTTTTCGGTATCCGTCCCAAATATCCAATCTTCAAATGTGGGAGGTCGTCCTCGCTTCGCTGTACCTGCTGTTGCTTTTGTATCCAGTGTTGCAGACGGTCTAATTGTTTAATTAATTGATGGTGGATTAGACTGTAACTTCTCAGTTGCATTATCAGGCACATTGATTACTGCAGATGTATCAACCTCTGGAATGTAGATGTTTAATGCTGTTGAGACGGATTCTGGGATGGTTGCAAAGAATTGCGGGAGTTCTGAACAGTCTTCTTAGCAGATGAATGGTTACATGAACAAGGCTGTTTACATATTGAAATCATGTTCGTACATCGAAACATTGACGAGAATTTTTCGCAGTCTTGTAAAGAAGTCTGTTGTGATGTATCTGTAGGCCTGATCCTCTTGTCTGCTGCGGTTCCAAGCTATAGGACATACCAACTCTTGTTCAATGACGTGGCCACAATCTTCTGTGAATAAATCGTGTTGAGATAAAATGGAGAAACCATTAAGCCTGGACGAAATTGGTACGAAAGTTGATGTTGGATAGTCGTAGTACATATACGGAGAAAACATGGTACTAACCCGTGATATGTTCAATTATTTTGCAAGTCGATCCCAAGCTTTAAAAAGTGTTTGACAGACCAACCCAATTCTCGTACCGATGAGGTGTTTAATAGCCACCAATTTATTTGTTTTGTAGCCCCGCAAGAAGATTCGATAGAAGAGCAACACTATGGAAGTACAGAATAAAATCAAACGTTGATGGCGTTGACATGTTGAATAGATTATTTCTTGGACGTTTGGATGTTGATTGGATAATCATGTGAAAGAATGTTGGACAGACCAAGAAGCCTGTTGATTTCTTCATTATGTCGAATAAGATGTTGAAAATTTCGAGTATTTGGCCATCTCGTCATGCGAATGTGTGGATAGCAAGGACTACACGAGCAATTTGCCTGATCTGTGCGTCCCCATTTCTGCAAGAACCTTATCACCATCAGCTCCAGCCGAATTGAATACGAAACAAGTCCATGTATTTTTTCTTTTTCTCCTTTTATCTTCAAATCGTTTTGTAATATGCTTGCATGTTGCGTCATCAGTTGACCGAACCCACTTCAGATATCCTTGAAGGTCTAAATTCTTGTAGATGAACTTAACCTTGAATATATGTGATTCGAAACTCTCTAGGAAAGCGAAGAGAAGTAATCGGGTGAATTCTGTTTCCGTTGAAGAGGATAAGTCAGATGTTGCAGAGGACATTTTTGTTGACGACAACTTGTTGAAGACAGAGTAGGGACCGAAAATTGAAAATTGAATGGATGAAGATAAAAATCGTATCGACCAGTTTGCTTGAAGTAAAGTTGAACAAAAAAAGGATATATTTCGTAAGATCCCTTTTCGATGCTTCTTTAAATGTTTGAACCAAAGACACGAGAAAAGGTCATATCCGAATATGCGTCAAACTATTCAGTTATTGGGAAAGCAGGTGACGGAAGTGGAAGTAATGATGGATGATCGGGCGTCGTCGTTGAGGTAAGCAGTCGTGTACAACTGCATAGAGGGATGTGAAAAATAATGGAAAGATTATTTGTAGTCAAAAACTTATTGAAAAAATAAAAAAAAATTCCAACTCCATATGGAGTTGGAAATTGTGCAAAAAATTAGTTATTTAATTTTTTGCAAAAATACCAACTCCATATGGAGTTGGGATTTTCGGAAATTTTTGTAGCGGAGACGGTCGTGAACAAATAATGTATAAATATTGGAATAGCTTACACCTGGAATTTTCGATGCGCCGGCACCAGACACCATATCCCACGTAGTACATGGAACGGGGTGTGGTTGTTACTGTAACGGCATACTATGCCGTTATAATAACACCCATACAACTATACCGTATTCATAACAGGCATACACTTATACGTTATCACAACAACCGGAAAATCGAATTGAGTCATATGTATATAACGTGTCTAGTATATATTGTACGGCAATGTCAGTCAACTTTCAAAGTTACTCAACACTTGAGTAATCCGCTCTCAATTGTTCACAAACGGCGTTATAATCCGCATATTAATCAACCAAGTTCAATTTTTTGCTTTCATCCATCACAAAAAGCGACACAGAAGACAATTCAATAAGAAATGGAATCAAGTACAACCCGTCCATCTATAGCACCGAAAAGGCTTATTCATGGTAGTCTCAGATTGAACGGAGAAAAAGCGTTTCATCAAACCGTTATTAGTTAAGTTTGGGGACGATAAGTCTGCGAGGGGTATTGTTCCGTTTGTCACCGTTCATCTGTACTGTCTAAATTCTCAACATACGAACACATTCAACAAAAGTGGTGAAGGAGAATCGGATGTGCAACCAGTTCTTGTTGGTACTGCAGTTGTCAGAGGGGTTCCGGATGGTTCTGGAGAAACTGTTGTTGGGCAATAGCAAAGAGGATGTTATGATGACAATTTGGACAGAATTAATGTGGAGGGTGTGCAAATGGCCAAATATTACAGGAACACCGCATATCCTTATGTTTTTCCCAATCAGGGGCAGGACAATCCAAAGGTTCTGGGTGACATGCTTGAAAACATTGCAATCTACGCATGGGACAGTCGAGCCATGAAAGTCATTGAGATTAAAAGACACGGTACTGACGATGATGAAGAAGACAGTCCTTTGACGCTGAAGGACTTTCATGTCAAGGATTACCACACAATATAAATTTGAGTCAGATTGAATCAGGTGAGAACTGTGAAGAATCCACTACGAGACGTGAGTAATGATCATCGTGATGAGTTCGTGAGAACTTTTAAAGATGAGCAATATCAGGTTGGATTTGTAATGATCTCGGTCACATTTGAGAAAGAAGTTATCAGCCGTGGTAGATATACAAATATATAAAAATATATCGGAATTATGCGATATAGTCGAGGAGAGGCCTGAATTAAAGAACGGTAATTCTGTGGTTGTCCTGTACGGTCGCCATCGTTTGGAAGCACTCAAAATACTAAGCAGTGGGATGGATGCAGAAGTGAACTGGACGAAGGGTCACATCGGAGTGGCTCTGTTGGTAAGAGAAGATAGTCAAGTCATGACCTCTTGGGAGGTTAATATTCTAAGTCGAACGAGAAATAAATCTTCATCAAAAACGAAAAAGGACTCGTCATTCATCGACCTGATGAGCAGCGTAATGAGATATGCTGATGCATTCAGTGACGAGTACAAGACTTCCTTTGAAGATGCTCGGGTGAAGGATATTGCGCAGGACATGGAAAGGACAAATTTACTGGACATGAAAAGCACATCGACGTATGAACGTTATGCACGCGTTGAAAAAATGTTGTGCAGGTTCAAGAGTGTAATGACCCGAATCAAGAAAATCAAACAGTTTGCTGCCGGACAAGAATCTGGAAAGAGTGGTTTTACGTACTTGGACAGTCTTATTCTCACACACGGAACAGAGGAGGATATACTGCTGCTTTTAGATGTAGTTGAAGCTTACTTCGGAAACCGCATTAAAGGTATGTGTGACGCAAATATGTTCTATCGCGTTGGTAATGCGTTTCTAGAATCAATACATAAGTTGATTGACCAAATTAATGATGGGGGATGTCACCTGGAAGAAGAATAAATTCCAAAAACAATGAAGGAACTGATGAAAGTGATAATTCCGGAAACAAAATCAAGAATGCAAACTATCCACAGCATATTTTGCAATCACCTCAAGCTATTCGAGTATTCCCAAGGGAACAAGTCCGCAAAATTGGTGACCCGTACGGCCTCACGATATGACAGACTTGTGAAGAAAATATGGAGTTACTTTTTCAGAGAAGAAGAGGAAAATGCAAAAGGCAAGGAAGGAAATGCTAAGAACAATGTTTCTGGAATGGGGGTGTATGGAGGACGTGCAATCACAACAACAGGCAGGAATCGAAAGAAACGAGAACTCATTGTTATGGACAGTGATGATGACAGTGAATCGCCTGCGAAATCCGCATCGAAGAAGACTTCAACAAAACCGCAAGCAAAGAAGATTGGAAAGAAGACTATATTGGGAGAACTTTTCTCACCGAGAAATGTCAAGAACGTAACGGAAGACAGTGGACAATCTGTATCAACAAAAAGGGCAAACACTTGGCCTGAGTCCATGCCGGCTCCAAAAAACAGCAGGAGGGTATCGCAATATTTGACAACGCCCCGCCGCCGTCTATACACCCAGCTGGATGTAGCCTCTGGAATCGGATAACGTTTGCACGTTGTAGAGATGTAGTGACAATAGAGCACATGTTGCTGCATCGAAGACCCCACCTACCACATGGATGAGATAATATTAAAAATGCGGAGAAGATACTTAAATCCAACAGGACATCTGGAGCTTTGTTGAGGGGTCCAAGTTCTTCTACGAGCAGTGAATAGAGAGTCATTGACGATACAAAGACATTGTTGAGATCGGCGTTAATACCAGAAAACCATCGTGCTCATATCTTTTTCAATTATAATCAGATATTGAAACTCAGAAATTTGGAATGGACATGGGCTGCATACAAGCAATTACAATTCATGGAATTTACTTCCAATTATCCGGACGGTGATCTATGGATACAGGCGGCGAACGATGATAAAACGGGTCACGGAATAGCGTTTTTTGCCAGGGAAAACAACAGTTGGACAGTGATGGGTATTGCATTCTGGATGGTATATCGGATCCATTAAATCTTGAAGCAGAGTCGAGGAAGGCCTGTATGACTGCGTTTAATGAAGAAAATTCATTTCCGACACAAACAATTTCAGAATTCTTCAATGAGATTGAGACATGGTTTCCAGGAGAACAATCGTTGATCAGTGAATCGAATAGGGATAATTGGAATCCGATAATAAACACCGGAGAGTCTGGACAAGATGAAGAAGATAGGAACCAAGGGGTTGGGCGTTACTCCAGTACAAGAAAATTATTGGAGAATATATTTGAAACCCATCGAGACAACGTTTGGATAACCGAAAGGCGCGCAGGACTGGACCTATGGATTGGTTGGATGTGTGCTTTGCTGGATGTAGATAATAAATGTACGTGACGGGCTCAAATTCCGAATGGAGGAGGAAGTTTCCTTCTTACGTGGAAGGGATGCCCACCGCAACACGGCCATAATGATTTCGACGTGAGAGAGAGCGGATCCCCTGGATATTTTATGATTGCAACAACTACCGAACTGGTCTCTCTATGGATAGAGCCAGAACCCCAC
>JAULBU010015478.1:0-38241 GCA_032358235.1 Odonthalia washingtoniensis | reverse complement strand
CTGGCCGCATGAGTGGTAGGCGGAAGAGGAGGAGGAGAGGGAGCTGGTGGAGCAAAAGTATGCTGGCTGAAGGAACAAGGTTGAGGGGGATCCGATACAACTTTGAACCGGCGAGGCGATGAGCGAATATTGATATGTTTTTGGAGGATGTGGAGGATGGGTTAGTGGGGATGGAATGGGTGGAGGTTAAATAGGAGAAAGGAAAACGTGAAAAGTTGTATAAAAAGATAAAATTGGAACGTGATGCGTCATGGTGGAGGGGAATGATTAAAAGGTCATAAGCAGGAAGGAGGGAGTGGTAAATAGACAGGAAACGGAACAAGGTACGGTGAGAATATACGGGGGAGGAGAAGAGGTTTGCTGACAGTAGGATGAGATTGCTGTAACTATGTGTGGACTGCCGCCGAGCGACAATATTTGTGAGAGGATGGTGGTGGTGTGTAGGAAGACAGTATGAATTTGAAAGGTTATATGAGTGCATGAATAAATAGGACGTGGCAGGTATACAAAAAACAAAAATTATAATATTTTGTACGAATTGTATGGAGATGGGGCAGAGGAGGCGGTTGTATTTAGGGGAGCGTAGATACGTTGTCAATATGTTAAATTATGCTGTTGTATAGATGCTTGTATTTATTGATGGACGTTTGATCACGGAGGGCGGTGAGACGGGAGGGAGGAAAGCCATGCTTGTCCGTTCGTTACGTAGTGTCGAACGGATTTGGGCGATTCCCAGCGCCCTCGGATCGCAATTTGATGGACGTGCATTCTGTTGATGAAGTCCTCGATAGATGCGCCTATACGAGGCAAATGTGGGGTGAAATGCGCTGCTTGTAAACTAAAGTAGGAAGCCGAGTAAATGAACGAGGCGCGGTATTGGGAATACGTGAGGAATGGCAGGACTCGTGCCTTGGGGTTAGCTTATTGGTGGGGAAAAAGATGCGCGCGGTGGGTTTGAAATGTAATTGTTTTCGGACAGTGAAATGTTAGAAATTGATATTACCCTACGTGGACGTGGGTTCTTGGTTGAAATAAGAGGAGTGCGGCAATGCCTGGAATAAAAGAGGCGAGTCTCACATCGCCGGGAAGCACGACGTCTTTCCATGTGAGTGCAAGTACTTTGTTTGCCCGAAGGTAGCCAGAGACGCTCAATGCAATGGCTAGTGCCGCATCAGGTTGACCCTCTTTGACGAGGAGGGCGACGAATGCGGGTGTTAGATGAGATGTGAGGGGAGTAGTGGAGATGGGGGGCGTGGTCTTTCTCCAGCCGTTGAGATGGCGACGAGACGTTGTGAGGTGAGGTTTCATTTTGGGGGCGACTATGTAAAGCATTGACAGTAGCTCCCCCATTTTCGTGCTATTCCCTGGTCCAGGGTTGGTGTCATATTGTTACTGGATGTACTCCACCAGGATGATATCGGCAGCGTGAGGAAGATGAAGTAGGAGATCTGGATAGATGGTGATGAATTTGTTGTAAGCTAGATTGTAGATGGCGATGGTTTTGGAGGACAAGGTAGATCTGGAAAGTTGGTTCCGTTGCCAATATTCCTCAGGCGAAGGTGGCAGTATTGGAAATGGAAATCGCTGAAGCGCATGGTAGGGAGATGGTAGGTTGGGATGATGACAATTGGGGTTGATGGAATTCATGCGGGGAACAGTGTTAAGGTTTTTATGAAAAAGTTACCGAAAAGAAGGAGCAAAAAGGGAAGTAAGAACGGCGCGTAAGCAAAAGAAAGCGAAAAAAGGGGGAAGAACGGCGCAAAAGCAAACAGTTTTGACTGGAAAGAAGTTCTCGGTGTTGGTGGTGACGTTGGTAAGGAAAACTCGCTCGGTGCTGGGTGATGTTCTTCGAGGAAAAGTAGGCTTGGAAAGATGAGGGCTTGGATTAATAAACGTTTGCTTTCTGTTACTATGGCTTGTCTAATGACTTGTCGTTCATGTGATTTTCGATTTTTTCGCTCGCCACGTGTTGATTCGTGCCACTTTCTACAAAGGTTCTTTTCGTTGCTCAAAATTTCTAATCATCGCTCGACCTTTTGCTTACAGTGTTCAAGCCGCTTATAGTAGGGACAATTCTAAAAATTGGCAATGCCAACTCTGGGAATTAAACGCGATAACACAGCGGGAACGAGCATCACAAAGAATGCTGTTGCAACTCGGGCACAGAACATTCCAAACGGCAGATACTCGAAGAATGTTTTGATATGTGTATATGTTTATTTCGTTCTTTTCCGCCTTTATCCACGTTGTCATATTTTCTGTCTTTTAAAATCAATCAAGTTGATGGATGCCCTGTTCTTCAGTTCAATCAAGTTGATGGTTTTCGTGCTCGATTTCGTGTTCTCAATTTCAGGAACAGTAAAACCATAAACGTGTGTACCCTGTTTTTGACTGATTTCTAATTTACATGACTGATAGGTCGTATTGATTGACCTCTTCAATAAGTTGGAATTTATTTCTAATTTCGCTATTCGCTACTTAAATCAACAAATTTATCCCAGTCAACAAATTCACAATTTTCCCCCACTCCCTTGGGCTGGAAATTTCCTGATATGCGCGAGTTCCAATTTTTAGTACACGTGTGGATTTTCAATATTCCTTTTTCTGATCTATGAACTGATATCACACGCTGTGGTCAGTGCTGATATCTCATATCAGGCCATCTGGACAGGTCCAAATTTCTTAGCAGGCCATCCAGACAGTGTGACAAAGGGGGAAATAGGGGATTGGTGTTGGCGTATAGGTGGAATATAGAGGAAATAGTGACAATAAGGGAGAATAGGGGGAATAGAGGAATAGGGGTAAACACGTGGGAGAATATTTCCCGAGAAACGACAAAATTTGTCGTTTGGGCGTTTGCAAAAATTGGTTACAAAAGTAATGTTCTTTTTCAAATGGGTACGCCCATTTTGCAAATGGTGGTACTGCTTACAGTAATGTTGATCCTCTGGAAACAAAGGTATCTCTTTTACTATTCTGGACAAGTTGATCTATTGTGTCCGTTACCACTGCGACGCCCACAACGATACTTTTTTGTTGTATCGACCTCACCCCGAGACGAAATACGACGTTGTTTAGGTCGGCCACGCTTCTTTGGATTCTGTGGTACATTAATTTCATTATTTACCTCAACCTTCAGCCGATCAATTAACTCGAACGGCCGCAAGAGTATGACAATCAGTGGTGAATATTTCTGAGCAGAATTTACAACTTTTTTCGACCTTATACACCTCCCAAAATGATGTACCCCATACCATATGTCATATCCAATCTACCAGTTGCGCACGCAGCCTAAATTTCATGGACGCAAGGAATTCCACGTTGATGCCATACGAAGAACGAACAAGTATCATTCAGAAATTCAACAAGCCTTCTTAAGTTATTTACAGCCTGCTTCCCCCTCACAAATACCACATCCGATTCTGCTTGGATTATAACGTTGTATGATCCTGCTCTGTGCAGATAATAATTGTATAATTTAGTAGCGAAGGAGTGTATATGAGGCCATCATTCTGCATTTTCAAGGTCCTCTTTTTTCCCTTTTGAAATACGGCCATCTTTCAGATCCATAATTGTATTTAATACCCCAAATGGATCTTGCTGACGAGCAGAGAGAAGGCAGGAATTTCGGGACTCAGCATTCTTCATTGTGCAGCGCGCTCACAACATATAATTTCCTCTTTGTAACAGGTGTACGACTGCCACAGTTCGAGGACAATGTTTTTATGTATTCAGCGCCCTTCGAATATTTATTACGTTGTTGCTCTAGCTGTTATTGTATTCTATCTCAGTCGTTGCGGACTGTACCAATCAGAAGAGCGAGTCTGACCCACCGAAGGCTACCATAGTCGCAACTTAAGCATTTTTAAGAATATGGTGTGCACAACACCCGTTATTTTTATCGGGGTATGCATGTTCGGAATATTAATTACGAAATTCTGCAGTTTTACCTTTTGACCGATCGGAAAAGGTAGTTGATTGGCACAGAAGATGTGAAGCATTTTTTTCATTGTCGAACAAAAATTTCCATGTATCTTCGCTTTCGGCCATGGCAATTCCTATCGATACTGGTTATATATGTCCGTTTGAATCAATAACCGAACATATAAAAAGTTAACCTCGATAAAGCCTATTTTCAAAATGTGCTTCATCAACGGATGAGAATGGTTGAACAGTTGTGAGTATGTGTAGAATTGGTGAGCTTGCAAAAAATATTTTCTGCAACACATTCGAAGCCCCGGGTAGTGTAGTTTCTGACGACCCTAGGATTTTGTTTAGAAAGGTTCTCAGAAAGTTTGAAACTTTTTGAATGGAGGAGAAAAAGATGATTCCTTTTCGTTGTTGATGAAATCATGCATCAGATAAAGTGTATGCGATGGTAACCTAATTGTGACATTATTGCATGGTTCATAGCCGATAAATTGGCACATCTATTTCTATGCAACACAAGCCTCAGTACACTTGTGCGAGAAAGATGAACTACCAACGGACGTGCTGTTCCACTGCAATTTATATGCTCATAAACAACCCACAAGTATACGTACAATTTCGTTGACTATTCCTCCGCTTTGGACAACGAATTTGGCATTCGAAAGCGCACAAAAAGTTGTACACATTTTCTTCTTTCCGAACTTGTGTGATGTTTTTTACTTCGAAGGCAGACGCACATCCATATGCAAATGAAGATCTACCTTTAGATGATCCTATCATAACTATGTGCTTATTGCATGATATGGAGTGGATTTTATTAATATACTGATGGGCCTCAGAAACATCTGCAAATAACTTTCTATCATAGAAAGAATAAGATTTAAGATATAACATCGGTTCTGAGGACCGTTGAGGCAAAGATGAAGGAGGATGTGTTTCTTTGAGATGGGACACAATTTCAGGCGCTGGGTAGGACTGTGTGAAGGTGAGCGTGGTTGTGATTGACTTCCAACAAAATACTGGTTGTAATTGTGCAATGAAGCATCAATTAATTTAAAGGGCTGGTATATTAAGGAATGTTAAATGGTTGGATGAATGGGACTTAATCACGACAGATACGGTTGTGAGGGCGGTTATATGAGTAACTGAGTTCAGAATGGTGACGTGACGTTCTGAATTTTAGGACTTCGTGTCCAGAGAATAAACATGACTGTAATAAATACCGTCATTTTCAAAACGGGGCGTACCCCCATTTGAAAAAGAACATTTATTTGATTGAAATGGGTGCTATACCCATTTCTGTAAAAGTTGTATCGATTTGTACCCCAATCTGTAATGTTCTCTAAATTTATTTTGTTATTAGAGCGTTTAGGTAGAGAGAAATGTGGTGGAGTTATGTTTATTTTGGACACTGGTGTATGCCACGTTGCAAAAATAGCTACACCTGAAGGAAGTAGCCATAAACTATTTGCTTATTTGGGGCGAAATAAGGAGACGATTGTCGGTAAAATTCAGGAACTATGGTTCCATATTTGGAATTTAGACTCGGGATGGCGTGCTTCCAATGCCAAATAACACAAAATAATTTCTGTTTGGCCGCCGTCGTCAAAATTATTTTTTGTCTATTTAGTTCAACTTGTCATCTTTCCAATCATCCACCCGAAATAACACCTGAATTCTCATCAGAACGAAATCAGTTTCATCTATTTTCCATAGTAGTCTCAACGCAGGGGACGGAGCATCTCCATCCGCTCCGTCGATCGGTGACAACAGAAGCTTGAGTGGCACGCTAGCCTCTGGAACCACCTCCGTCACCAAATCGTAACCACGAAATCCAACTGCAACAACAACTACTACAACAAAAGCAGCAGCAGAAACAACAATTAAAAACAAGTACAGCAATAAAAACAAGAAAACAACGTCAACGACGTCAACAACGTCAACGACGTCAACGACGTCAACGACGTCAACGACGTCAACGACGTCAACAACATCAACAACATCAACAACATCAACAATTACAACAACATCAACAACATCAACAACATCAACAACATCAACAAAAAGAAAAAGACCAACAATATGAACAATATGAACAAGAACAAGAACAATAACCAGAACAATTAGAACAAGTAAACTACAAGTGGAAAATTAAATCAACAGCCTCAAATTGAACTAGAACACCAATTAAAACTAAAGCAACGAAAGCGGTACCGATTCGACCCCGATGGGGATTTAATTTTATTAAAGGCGGTGATGAGTTGCAGGGTTCACGTGGCTAGATGGGGACAACTAGACGGGTTATTTGAAAAAGTAAAACTAGAATTATTCTTATGCATGGAAAAGAAAAATATTTCATTCACCATTCGTCCTTCGCACAAGACCCTGATAGACCAGTACAAACTCCCGGTGCAGAAGCGGAGAGAAGTCGTGAAGACGAACATTGCAGCTTCGGGGATTGCCGAGGAAGTGAAAGAGATGGACAAATTACTAGATGATATAATCCTCGAGATTCGTGAGGTTAAGGAGCAGTGTAGAGGAGAGGGGAATGAATTAAACCGACGGGAGGAATTGTTGGCCGAGAGTGGTAGTCAGATCCGAAACTTGGCAGTTTATCGGAGAGGAATCGCAGTACCAGAAGCAGATGTTCAGGACGTGGGTCATGAGGTGTTGGATGATATTAGTGAGGGAACGGAATCGTCGGGAAGAAAAAGACGTCGGAGTCCTGCAGAGCAGATGTTGGAATGCAGGATTCTCTTCGCACGGACATGGTGCACAAAAAATCTACGAGAAAGAGAAAGTAGAACTAGAGAAGCAAGAAATTTCACTAAAGAGGGAGAAGTTCAAAGCGAAAATACACAGAATCTACAAATTATTCGAAACAAACGAAAGCCGGCTGGAAATTTAATAGAAACGACGGAAATGATGAAATTAAAAGGAAATAGGCAGCCAACGAAAGATAAAAGTTGTCCATGTGCTTTCTTTATTGGCTGACAAATTGAAAAATTATGATGTCAAGTATTCATTCAAGCTTGTACTTGACTAATCAAAGTATGAGCCAACCTGACCCTATTTTCCAAGCACGCCTTGAAATTAAAAAAAATTGTCGAAGCGATGTATAAAAGCGAGATCCATTGCTTGCTTTACTTTAAGCGCCCTAATGAAGTCATTAATTGTCCACATCAGTTTAAGTTTCTTGTAGCTCCATTCCACTGCCTCCTTTACACTGCTCATTTGAGTGTTTAGCAGCTTCTGTGCTACAGTTGCAGTTGAACGGTCGTAGCCAACCTGAAACCAGAGTCTAATCACGTATGCGTATTCTTCCTATATATAGTACTGCACGCCATTTATATTTAGGCAGTTTTCAGGTTCCTCATTAATTCCGCTTTTTCTGAGCAATGTCATATCATGGCGTCTTCCCTCCTCGGGCCCATACATTGAAAAATAGGACCGTCAGGCGTCGTTACTGTTTGTAAAATTACCATGGCATACGTTTCTTCCCAGAGCAGAACGACCTCTGGTTTGCATTTATCCCTCCCGGCCTCTCCATTCTGACTTAATATAGTCAATGAATAAAACCCACGCAATTGTCCAGCGGAGAGCCCTTAGCCTTTACGAGCTCCGAATAGAGTTCAGCCATTAATTTCAGTAGTTATTATATGAACTCTGTTACCAGATGACCATGCACTTCTATGAAGTGTTCCGTGGTATCTCAAAATATATCGCTAAGGGCAGGACTTTTATTCCAAACATTTGCTCCAGATAGAGTCAGTTCCATGGACGTGATATTCTTTTCAATAAAATGCGGCATGATAATTTTGTCACATCTGTACTGTTTTATCCCTGTCCTTCCAGCCGGTAGATGTAGTAATTCTACAACTTTTCAAAAGGTCTGCTACTCTGAATCTGAAGTTGTACAAATTCATTTGGTCGGAGGACCAATTGATATTAAAGCTTGGTGAGGCAAGTCTTCTGTTCCTCATTTCAGTAAGTTTTACGTCCATTTCGATTTTTTATATCGTTTGTACAGACTTATTTTCCAATCAGGACTTACCGCGGCTGAGAGGGTAGCGACGAAAGTCATCACCCTCTTTTTCTGCAGTGCTCTCGTATTGCATAGACGATACTCCGTTTGCGAAACCATTTTCAGCTTTCTATGAATATTTTTAATTGTTTTTCACCGCCTTCACTTAGTACTAAGTGTTTTAATTGTTGTCCACCATCTTCACCTCAAACACAAAGTATCTTTTTCTGTGAAACACAAGGTCTCTGTTTCTATTTGTGTGAAACACTAACTTTGAGTTTCGGTTTTTTCCCTCTTTTTTCAGAAAGAATCGTACTGTTTGAATGGAAAACAGTCTTACGACTTTTACCTAATTAGCCGTTTACCTAAAGGAGTTTTTTATTTTTTGTAAAGAAGTGGTACCATTATTTTTTTCAAACGTGTCGTCAAAATAATAAAAATAACTCAACCACATTTCCCCTGCCTAAACGCTCTATTAAGTTCTTTCAACCTTTTCAAGAAATTGCTACAACATTTTATCCACTCCCAATTTTCCAAACATATCTAAAAGAGACATTTTAATGATGTTCACAATACGGCGAGCAACGTATGTGAAATGGAATTATCACAATTGATAGTGAACCAACAATCTATATCATTAGAAAGTATGTGAGTTAAATCACTATCAATTTTAAAACATATTCTGTCGGGCAACTCTCGTCTGATTTTAGTTTCGAAGAGAAGCTAAAATTCACCTTGCCAGCCGAATGACATGTTTTTTCCGTCTTACGTCATATGATCTTGAATTAACCCTGAGAATAAAGTTAGAATTTTCAACTTCCCCCAAAGATTCAATTCTCGCTAGTATTTCAGGAAACGAATTTCGCCTTTCATCAATCAAACTTTAGGGGTGATAATGACTATTTACTTCATTACATTGATGAATTGAATGCAAAACTGGGACACAGATATACGGTGGGTGGGAAGAAATGAGAGTGAACTGCAAAATAAGCTATAGAATTCTCAGAATCTTGGACGAAACATAGAGAAGTATTTGTTCATTTTTGATGATTCCGCAGTTTACATGTGTTGTATAATGCGTGATGTGTGGTTCACCACATGTTTTTTGCAGTGCGTACTTCTTTATATTATAACAAAATGTAGTTTATCGTCCAAACTTTCTTCAAAAATTGAACGTACGTGCAGTACGCCACCACATATAACATAAGCAACAAGAAGAGTTGTGCAGCACAACATTACAAAAATAGTTGATATTTCTTATTAATCTGTATGTGTACTAGAAAATGGCCGCGCCCACTGATAGAGAAAAATAAATGGTTTATATGCCATAATACTCCGGATGCAGTTTAATGTGAATAGTACTATGAATTTCACATTCATAAACTCTATTTTTGTGAATTTCTACTGCAAAGTGTTTTGAAGAAAAACAACAAAAAGGTTAAGTATTAAGAGGGTATCGAAATGAAGAATCCGGAGAAAATTGTATGTTAACTGGTCCAAAATCTACAAAACGTTAGTGTCTTTGGAAAGGAATATTGGAATTTATTTAGTGAAGGTGTAGTGAAATGCACCTATAAGAGCGTAAGGATGAGGAGGATGTTCGGCACTAAAGGTGTTTGAGTCCTCGTTCCACAGTAGCCTGCGTGGCCAGTACACTTCACCAAAAATGAGAGGAAAGTTAGGGTGTAGGAGACGATTAGGCCCATTAGTCTCACCGTAGGTGAGTACTAACATGAAGATTCGGAAGGTCGAGAAAGCATATTGTGCAGGGACGTACAGAATAGTCGGATTACTACCTAGTGAGAGAGGAAGACTGGAAGGCGATGCTACTGGGAACATCATGACTAACGTGAGGCTAAAGAGAATGAACGATTGTAAAATAGAGTCGAGAGGTAACTCCTGCTTAGACGGACGAAGGCCAATACCCAAGCTGATTGGAGGGTGATATAGAAGTCAACCTTAGGAGGCAATTGAAGTCTGAAACAAAATGGTATTTATTAGAATTGATGGCTTGTACCCGGAAAAGCGGTTTAAGTACGATTCACCTGCCGCCGAACGGGGAGAAGGACGAAGGGAAATGCCAAAGGTGATTGGACGGTGATGTAGAAGTCAAACTTTTGGGGAAATTGAAGTCTGTAACAAGCTTTTAATTTTTAGAATTGACGGATGGAACACGCAAAAGCCGCTTAAGTAAGCCCCACCTGCCGCCAAACGGTGGGAGGGGAAGCGTACAGTACAAGGTAATGGAAGCCATCGAAACACTGTAATGATCAGCAGTGTCCGAGGTACACGTGACAATTGTGGCAGGCCACTCTGAATATGGTCCTACAAAAAAGGAAAAATGTGACAAAAAGTCACTAAAATACACGTGTCAAATATGAATTGCACCACAGCAGGCCCGTATGTATTATATGAGGATACTGTAAATTTTAGGTCAAAATAGAGTTATTGATATAGACCATCCGTAGTGAACTACATATTGTCCAGTTTGTGCCTTAAAACCGCAATAAATGCAGTTTTATGTCACAATTTGAACAATTTCAGATAATGTTTTTTGTGAAATTGGGACCGTAGAGGGCCACAAATATTGAAATTAAATACGTATTTTGAGAAAAGGAGAGGAATAGTTGAAAATTCGAGACGAATGAGTAAGTATACACGTCAGTATAACAGCCATGTTGTTGTTAAAAATCTTATAAATGTAGTCGGATACGTGTGTCATATTTGCACTGTATTTTTGCAGTGATTCGTGTAAGCAGTACGCTGACTCTACATGACCGGCGGTTTCATCCGCCGTCATTAGGAAGAAACGTTTGTGAAATCAAGCTCATTTATATGAGTCTGTAACTCTTATAGTTTTGTCGTGTTAATAAACAATAGATACAACAACGTATTACATTTTTTTCCAACAGATTAAACGTCTGGGAACTCTGCCAACAAGCTATTCATACCACAAACGAACTAATTCCATTCTCCCAATAATTTTCCCTTATACATAATGGAAAATAAAGAGGAACCAAGTCAGAAGTCATTGCTAAGAGGGCTTCGTCGCTACCAATTGGATGAGGATTTCAGCATGTGGATACTTAACTTCTACCGTTTTCAAATGGGAGCAAAGACGCTCCAACGCTTTTTCCGTACGAAAATAAATCAAAAGGCATCACTGTGACAGCAACTAAAAACTGAGATTCATCTCTGGAAAATGGGTTGAAGAAATGCTTGCTTTACAAGAAGAAAAATTGAGGATGAAATAATGGCAAATAGCAACCTAATGATGTTCTCTGTCTTCAGAGAATGTGCAATATATAGAGGCAATCGAGAAATACGGTGAAACAGGAGTCATATGGATGGCATTGATCGACCAATGTCAGTCTCAGTACAAACATACGCTCAGAGAAGAGCACCAACCGATAATAAATATAAAAATGTTGTCTATTGAAAGTTTGATGGCATATAGGGGACGAGTTCAACAGCTCGTGAAGAGGCTGTGGGAAAAAGAGAACAGCTTTCAGTATCCTAGATGTGTACCGATGGGGAATACTAACGAAACGTTTGCAGGATGTTTCTAAGACAAGTGTCCTGATGATCAACCTGTCCTTTGAAGAAGCGACATATCATGCCCTAATGGAAAAATAATAGGAACTGGCTCGTGAGAAAGTTGGAGATCCGACGATACCAACAGAGAAACGGAGGAAAACAGGACCAAAGTCAGCCGCACTTTCTACCATAGAATAGAAGAACAAAACTAAGAGAAACTTCAAGGATAAATGCCACTTGTGCCAGAATTCAAGGCACATGCAGCACGAATGTTTGAGAAAAAAGGAAGGAAAACAGAAAAAGGCTTCAGAAAACCAAAATGAAAAGGCAAACATTGCTCCAAAAGACGACAAAAGGTTTGTACTTTTTGCAAGTAATAACAATCAACATAAAGTAGGGTCAGAAAAAATGCGTGACCCATGGATATTGATTCAGAAGCATCTCATATCTACACCGATGACGCAAGTTATATCGATTCAGATAATACAAAATCCCATGGAATTGTAGCCACAGAAGGATTTGAAATGTTAAAGATAATTTTGATAGGAAAAATTAATAATATGGGCAAGAAAAACGTGTACCAGAAATAGGCAGAAGTATATTATCAGCCGGACAACTTACCAATAATCCTCTCATTTTCCTGAACTTTGGAGGCGAAGATTGTACAATTTTAAGTAACAATCGTGTGATTGAAAGGCGTAAAAAGGGCGAAGATAATCTTTACAGGATTGGTGATGAACCCAAGGGCAAAGAACTAAATGTTGCGGAACAGCAAACAGAATCAAGTACAACTTCTGATGAATCAAAATCAGAAGATGAAATTGAGTTTTCGAACAAGATGAGAACTTGGCACTACCGACTACAACACGTATCGGAAAGTGTATTAAAGAACCTCACACGTTTGTGGATGATTCCAATGACAAAAAAAGGAGTTGGAATTACTCCTCAATTGCGTATGATATGCACAAGAAAAATCCCATGCTATTGATTGTAATCAATGGCATGGGATGTTTCTTGTGCATATCATACACAATTGATACAATAAACGGCCTGAAAAATGTAGAGTCTAAACACAAAGAGGAGGAGAAATCGTGTATTCGGACACGTGTAGACCACTCTCTGTTCCAGATGTGAACGTGGAATTGTATTTCCAAACATTTACTGACGATTACACTCGTTTCACGGCTACCTTTCTAATGAAAGCAAAATCCCAGACTACGGATAACATCGAAATGTTCGTCTCTTTCATGCGTAACAAAAGTTACGAGATGCAAACAATGATTAAAGATCAGGAAACCGAGTATAGCTCCGGAATTTTAAAAAGATATTTGAATGTAAGTGAAATATCCCATGTGTTGACCGGTAGAGCAGCTCATGCGAAAATGCACGTTACAGAGCGCATGGACAGAGCGATGACAGAGATGGAGCATGAAATGATAATTGACGCAGGATTGTCCAAATTATGGTGGGGGAATGTACATTTGTATGCCATAAAAATTAGATAAAGATGTACAACGTCTACGTTTGGAAACAAGGAAACGCTGTATTAGCATTTCTTTCAAAAACGCCGATCTAATGATCTTTAAACTTTTTGGGTGTATGGCGCTACTTATATCCCATTACAGAATAGAAAAAGTATGATGTGGAAGCCGAAATTGGCACATTAGTTGGAATTTCAGGAGTTTCAATATACTACAAGGTTTACTGTCACTCCACAAAACGTATAGTGCAGTAAGAGATGTAAATTTTATCGAAGAGGCCGACGAAAAAATCTACGTTGACAAGACCAGAGTAGGGAATATAAATAATACCATCAATCACTCAACCATCAATTTAGCGCAAATCTATTAGCGCAAAAGGGTCGCCCACGGAAGCCAAAAATTCCAAAATCAAAGAGTAACTTTGAAGTAGATGATAATAATGAATTTATTAATCATATTCATATTAGCGACTCCAGAAATGAAGTTGTTGATGGAGCCAAAAGGGTCACAAATGACAATGGGACTAATACTTTGAAGAACGAATTGGATGTGGTGGACGAAAGACAATTTATTAAAGGACGCTGCTTCACCAACAGAAGCAGAAACTGCAATTATTATTGGAAGCCCGCAAACAGTCAAGAAGAAGATCGAAAGACCTCGAGAGTCGAAGAATGGAGTAAAGGTAGCATAGGATGTGAATAAATTAACTGCACACACGCCAGCTACAGAAAGCAAAAATACAATAGTGACAGGTAATGGAAATCAACAATAGGTGGTTAAGGACGACGAGAAGTTGCAAACTTGTGAAGCTATGGAGATTAGGATGAAGGAGGTAGATTTGATCACAAACCAAGTGGCGAGTGAAGTGGAGACTCCAATGCCATACAAGTAGGCGATGTAAACCAAGCATGATGACAATTGGAAGACAGAATGTAATGAGGAAATGGATTCCATGAAGAAACTAGCGGTATATAGAATAGTAGAAACGCCAAAGAACAGAAATAAAATCAATACCAAATGGGTGTTCAAAGTCAAAGAGGAAGAAGCAGGCAACATATACAAGTTTAAATCAAGATGGGGTAGTCAAAAGGTATATGAAAACCTACGGCATAGATTATGACATTACTAGTGCACCTGTTTCCAGAATGCAGACACTAAGAACGATAATGTTTCTTGCGGTTAAGTTAAAACTGCAGATTCACCAAATGGGTGTCAGCACAGATTTTATGAATGCCGTGCCGAATGATATAATCCTTGTAAAACCATCCTGGATATGAACAATTCGTACCAAAAGGTAAATAACTGATGTTAATTTAATCCCTATAAGGCCTTAAACAATCCTCACGAATGTGGAATATGACACTGTCGATTTGTCTCATTCGAATTTAACAGACAGAGGATTCGTATGACTTTAGATAATGATAAATGAAGGTAAGATTTGGTAAAATTGATAGTGGATGATGATTAGATAGGGATAACAAATATTAATAATAAAACGATGGTAAGAACATGATGATGGAAATGGTTAGAGTGAGGATAACAATAATAATAATAAAGATGATGGTAAGATTAATAGTAGAGGATGATGGAAATAATGTATATCCATAAAAATGGTAAGATTTATAGTAGATGATGTTTGTAAAGTTGAGAATTATCATCACAATGAAGTTGATAACAAAGACGGTGGCAACGCAGAAATGACATAAATGACGATAAACAAGACATAGATGATGATGACGGTAATAATAACAACATTATATTACAAATAGTGATAATAGGGGATTGTCAAAGAAAGTAGAAGAACGACGTAAACAGAAGGAGGGGTAAAACAGTATAATAAGAAAGGACAAAATAGGCGAGAAATGAAAAATGTTAGGCACCGACGATACAGTATTGGGCGATGACGGTTATCGCGTGGGAACTGACAAGTCACAGAATTGTACCGTACAATATACAAAATACCATAATATGAAACGAATCGTACCGTACAGTTTATAAAATACCCTGCACCGGCCAAGGAAAGTACTGTCCGATGAAATAAAGTATTCTATCTCAAGAATCATATCAAATAGTGCCCAAGTGTATTAATCATAATTGCGCCCTTTTTCATCTTATTCTTCCAATAGTATTTTGCTATAGGTTTGTAAGAAACCTTGATTAACGTCAAAATCAATAAAAATACCGTGTCTCAAAACCATTGCGAATAATAAATATAGAGACAACAATTATCAAATAAATCAGAATATGCGAAATTAGCTACGAATTGAAAGATAAATAAACTTCGAGGAGAGGAAACTAGAATCACACTTAGCCTCAACTGGTTAAGCCGCAATTAAGAGGCAGAGTGACCTAATCATACATTAATCACAATGTGCGTGACTGCTCCCAGCTGTGAATCCAACGCTGGGAATAGGTAAAAGTGAATGAGAAGGAAACAACCATAATATATGAATACAACACCGCTTGTACTGTATTAGAAAAGGGAGAAGGAAAGTTCCGAACTTCTAAACACATAGGACTCAGGAACCACTATCTAAGCGAAAAGGGCGCGGTGGAAGAGATACGATTAGAATACCTACCTACCGAAGAACAACGTTTCGACTTATAAACAAAATCCTTGCAGCGGAAAGGTTCGAGACATTGATGAATAAGACTGTTTTAATCAATTCATGACAGATAGCGTTAATTATCAACTCTTCTACTTTCTTTTTCCAAAAAGAGGAACGAATGACAGTGGTGATGTGTTGTAAATATATGTATATCAAATTTGGTTCAAGATCAAGTGTGATCGAGAATGTGAACCTAAATGCACACCTGTGCTTTAGTATGTTCCATGTAAATAAGTTCATAATGATGTGTGAGTTATGGTTATTAGTAAAAGGAGCCACACCTGTATACTTTAAATTGGCTCAAAAAATTTAGAAAAAGTGAATCTTATTGTTTAGATTAGATTGGGCTGAAAAGTATTGTTGCCACACCCGTGTAAAATGCAACAAACCGCAGATTCCACGGGATGCAATAATTTTGACACCTCCATATGTGAATGACATGAAATGTTGTTGAAGATCCCAATAATATGTACATGGCATTGTCATCTGGATTTTAATGGCATCGTAAACCGGTATAGCATCGGAAAACGTAGCATCTTCACCATCAAAATTTCAACAATGTGCAGCGGTACGGCGAAAAAGTTCCTCAAATAATGTGCGATACAAGTGGAGGCGGATACGGCTGCCACCCTATGGCTACACATGGAATCGATGACTGTGACCGACACGAAAAGAGGTAGTGGTTCTCGGCGAGGTAAGGCTGCAACTGTCAAGCGTGACTTCGAACAGAACCACACGAGGTATATGCTTCGATATTTTTGGCCGCTCGACAAGGTGGATCGCACTAGCAGTGTAATCCTGCGCATCCAGAAAACCAGGGTCCGTTGCTGTCCCCCCATCCCATAATAAATCGTACGGCGCTTCTTTACTTCCGTTTGGAAAACTGAAAGTTTTTGACCAACACCATGGATAACGGCGGAGATAACACGGCGAGAAGGAAGGGCAGAGACTGCAGCTTCGACAGAAAGACAGCACACTAGCGAGGGGAATAAATGAATGTTTATATATGAGGAGTCAGTAATGTATAAAATTAAGTTTTACAAAATTAGCATCACACGCGTAAGTTTAACAGGATCGTGGTTGTACCTGACCTAAATTACGACTACGTGCAACATAATAGGAAGAATCACACTTGTTTGACTCACTTTGTCATAATTAGGCACGTACTACTAATTAATGACAATAGTAATGTATACACGTGAATATTTGGACCGAAAATGAACTAGGAGGGTATAAAGAGAAATTGATCGTCGTCTAGGAAAGAAAAGGAAAGTGGTAGATTTAATTAAAATAAAAGGAATACATTCACGAAGTGTAACAACTTTCTAATTCCAGAAAAGTGAGATAACATACGGAAAAGAGTTCTGCCTGCAACATGACATCGTTTATTTAACAATCTACGTGACGAGCGAAGATAATTTCTGCGCATTTATTGCGTTGAGATTACCGTCAACTGAGAATCGAGGTGGTGAGAATACATATAGCATGTTCTATCTATTATCCGTGAAGGTGCTCACGCGCATCAGGAGACAGATCATTCAACACAAATTATGCGAATCGCGAAGGATAATAAAGTACATTTGAGAATACTGAGAACCAATAAAGGACCGTGTATACACAACCTGAAGCATTGATACTAGATAGCCTCTCGGATGACGGCTATTCGGCATATTACCTGTTTAATCCGAATCCGAATTAAGCAATTGACTTGCATAAACCTTAACCTCAAGAAAATATGGATATGACTAACACATCCACTCATTATATTTTTCAGAGCCAAGTAAACGTCCGTAATTCCTCACTAATATACTACCCTTAGGTAATGCAATTTTCCGGAGCTAAAATACATGAAGAGATTTCCGGAATTTTAACCTTTAGTAACCTAGTTCATCATCCAAGACGTATTATTCTGTTCTTGTAGAAGCGTAAGTCTTCTGCCTCTTGTAACCCTCTTTCTGCTCTTGTAAATAACTTCCAAATGTGGAAAATGGGGTATGTTGTTGATACAGTTTGTACAGCCTGGGTATTTACTGATATCACCTAAGTTTCTGTAGTATGGCATCCCGATGAATTCCATTTTATTAAAGACGGTACGCTAGAAATTATTATCTGTCTCTTTCATTGATATGTGATTCATTATTTTGATTCTAGGATTGGAACCATAGATACTAGGGGATTTTGCATAAGCTAGACGTTGCCTCTCCACAAAAAATGATTTGTTATGGGAATTTCCAGAGATTTTATTTCTTTCTTGGTTAGACTTTTTTCCCGTCATGTTTATGGTCATCATCACCATCATCATCATAATCATCATAGATATATTTGTAGACAACAAAAAAATGATGCCAATGATGGCATTGGATTGCACTGCAAAATATGTGCCCATGCACACCATTTTTCATGACAGACTTAAACATTTGTACCGTGTCCCTCATGTCTTCTCTAGCACATAAGCAATAGTAGGAATTATTCTGACAATGAACTCGTCTTGAGTTGTAGATAGGATCAATCAAGATGAGATTGGCCTCATAACTGTGGAAAACAACAAACTACACTTCCTGTGTTTCCAAAAGGTCCTTGAAATCAACTGCAAATATTTGACATACCAACTGCATGTAGGGTTTTATGATCTTCGTTGCATCCACTTACGCTTCCCCGAAAGCAAATGAAAATTCGGCTTAACCAAGTCGAATATAGAATGCACTTCGTCTTCATTTTTCATCAGAGTCTCTGTTGTTATTGTATTAATTCCAGTGCAAGGTACAGGTCCTTGAGATATTCTTTTCTTCTACCAATTAGGCGATACTTATTTCATCCTTGTATGTCGTATCCTCAAAGCCCCAGTTTTCATTTTTGGTGGGTTGTCGCCTGAGGTTCCATTATGAGATCGAGTTATTTTAGGTAGTCTTTTTTGCACCAATTTACATGTATGAATCGTCATCGTCTCCATCGCTGTCTTCACGTGTTGTATGTAGATCTATGATATCAAGAGATATTGGTGAATTAGGTAATTCTATTGAGTAGTACTCAGTGAGTACAACTCTGTGGCTGAATCCGGAAGTCCTGCAAAAAAAGTCGGAATTATCAACTAAGAACAGTTTTGAGAGTATGATAAAGCTTTTTGGAATGCCGGATTACCATCATCAATATCATTTGTTGAACTGATTTGAATTTTTTGGAAAGGATTTCATGCCATCAAGTTGTGATCATCAAGTTCATTGAAAGTGTTGTTCAAGGGCCGATCAGATAGAGAGGGCAGAAAAAAACTAGAAATTTATAGTAATGGTTCATATTAGTCTTCTGGTAGGGACCGTGCCATTTGGTCTACGTTCTCAGATGAAAATAGTGGCACTTTCTCGACAAGAAACCTATCCTTTTGTTACATAGGAAGAGTAATTATGGAACGGTCTACCTGAAAGCAGTACTAGTCTATTGTTGCATTGAAGAATATGAAACGAGATATTGGTAATGAAAGGAATTGAAAAAACCACAATTCATAACTTTCCCATGAATTCATCAACTTCTGCACACACACAGCAATGTTTGCTCCGTTCAATGGAACTAACTTCACATGAACTGTTAGATGAAGCTCTGCGTTCTTTTCTGAAGATAAGACATACGGATGGAATGGAATGTATGGATGCATTAAAATGGCGTTTTATGAAACCATGAAATTATTACGTTTGAGTTCTTCCTTCCACCAGTATAAATACCAGAACCACTTACAATCACGTGGAGATGATTTTCTCCGCTAAGGAAACGGACGGAAATGCTGAGGTCCTTGAGACTGATGTTGGAGAACTGAAAAATTCTTCTGTCTTAGACAGAGAAAGTTGAAATGGTAAATGATGTACGAATAATCTTTCTTATTTTTTGCGTTCTTGACCAAGCTACAGACGTCTTCTCATGTTCTGTATCTATTTTCGATGACGTCTTACCACCATTTAGTCTTGTTTTCCTTGTGGGTAACCATATGCGTTAGAATTTTACCACTTTATTAGCTATATCAGTGTTCTCATTGTGAAAAAACTACTTTTTGAAGGGAACATAATCGATCCGCAAGACGGAGATGCTGTTTTTGAATTCTGTTAAATCGAACACCTCAACAAAAAGAAGGAGGAGGTAAAGGCTGATTTTTAGTTTATTAATGTTGTTTATCGAAAGTTGGTCTTCAGATGTACTGTGAATTGGTCGTTGTTTGATTGTGTAATTCACTGCTGTTGATGTATTGTAGTTGAGTTGTCGTATTTGAATGGTTGTGATAAGTTGAAAATCGACGTGAGTGTAACTTGGAAATTGATTTAAGACCGATTGTGCACCACGGTACAGAAGAAATTAAACGGTTAGAATGTACACGTAGAATTGAGAGAGGTAATTAGAAGCAGATTTCAGGGTGCAGTGAAGTTGGGAAGGAGTGAAACATGTTGAAGGTGATGGTACTGGGATGAGAACGGAGAAACATGCGATGACCCGAACTGGTACCTGGTATTAGTTATCAGGGAGTACTTTAAACATATCCATCCCAAAAGTTTGAAAATGACAATAATTTTCTGATGTTTTTAAAAAAACATATATGGTAAAATTTTACAATTTTCACCTATTCATGCGGATGAAGAAGATTCAAAAGTTTCAAAATTGATTTCAATGTTGGCAATTTAATGAATGCCCATTGTTGCAATAATGTAGTAGGCAGAAATGTTGTGTGATATTATATTCCCTAGCATACGTGGATTTGGTACAGTATGTAGAATACTTCATAAAATCGGTATACTGTCACTTCTAATATACTATATGAGTACGACGACGTTATGGGAAGGAATCTCTATATATGTGGTGTATACCGAAAGTTATATACGATACAGAATGTCATGTAGTGCATGTTATTCTGTTGATTATGGATGATTTTATATCACATATATTCTACCGCAAACGGAAATACACCGTTTTATCAGTAAATCATCTACTGAAGGTAGTGCTGAAATGTCTTAAAATATACTGCATTTGCCATAGGAGTATACAGGAACGAATTTGAAACATTTCAACATGTTTTCAGTTTGAAGAAAAATTATCCATGTGGATGGGAAGAAAAAGTTGGAATGACAACGTTCACAGAAAATTTGAAAATTTAAATGTACAGTAACGGGCCATAAAAAAATTGCCGTTACAAAATTGACAATCTGACGGCAAATTGTATCTGGTACTTGTTCAACTGGCATTCAGATCCTTCCTCTCCGTGACCAATACCGACACTAATTACTGCTGTATTAGCAACTGGCTTCGCCTTGTTCAGACTGTACACGTGTGGATATTTTTCTCATATTGGAACCGTCTGTCTGAACTGGCATTCAGATCCTTCCTTCCCGTAACCAATACCCACACTATTCAATTCTGTACTAACAACTAGCTTCGCCTTACCCAGACTGCACACGAGTGGATATTTTCCGCACATTTGGAATCTTCTGCCAGTCACGATCTTCTGTTTCTGTATCTGCTTTCGACGTCCATCTCCTATATAAGAACGTTGTCCGCAACACTTTCTTCTGATTTTCCATGTGCCCCCTTTTTCTTACTTCTTACTACAATATTAAAGAAACAGTTTATATTGTTACTAAGCCAACTGTTTTCATCCGTCAAGAAGCCGACAAAGCCGTATTGTTACGACTTCGCGCGAGGTCCTTGTGCACAGGCTAATTCGCTCATTAATCTCCGTGTCCGCTCGGCCTACCAATCGCTGTCCCTGCTGTACTGTTCCTTTTACTCATCAATCCTCCTCAACCCTTTCCTCGATATGTGTATAGTCTTCTTACCCCTCCTGTAGTACCTATTGGCTAACCCACAAAAATCTACAGCACGCCCACATAATACCTACGAAATTGTACACGTGGCTGTATACAACCACCAGACGGTGATTCCCATCGTCTTGTAAACAGCCGTTCGAAGATTACTCGTGTCATTTGACAATCCGGATTCTGATACGTGGTGACCGAACTACAACTGTACAAAAAAGCAGAACAAATCAAAAAATCAATCAACCAATCAAATGAATCAAAATCAGCCAAGTAACACATTCTTTCTCCCATACCACACACACAAAAGTATCCCAGACTCTATATCCTTAACCTACCAACATCATGTCAAATGTCACTTCTGAGATCCAACCCACGCAGCCATCTCTACAACCTTCTGGCATCCCACGCTCCCCAAAAATAACACCTAGTTTTACAATCGATCAATTTACGGGCTAAAAGCGTTGCCTCCGTCGCAGCAATACGATGCCAACGACCTCTTCACTGGCCGAAAATTTTAAAACCATATATCAAATCTTCCTCCCAGAGTATCCGATGCTATATACTAGCATTAATCTACTCCGTTCAGATCGCACCAAGATATTGGAAGATCTCTCTTACACTCTTCTAGATGACGCTCAATTATTAAATGAAGAATACTTCAAGATGCCCCTAGCAGCTTTCGGCCTTCTAAAAAATGTCATAGAATTTTATGGTCTTGGAGACGGCATTATTTCAACACTTCCCAGACTGGAACTAGCCTAATCTGAAACGTCTAACAGTAGACCAATGTTCCATCTGTGGTTGGGCTGTTTGACAAACATACCCAACTCCTTCCGTGCTACGGGATTATTGAAGCTTTCAACCTACGACACGATATACTACAAATACCATCAGCCACAAAAAACACACCAACCGACTCACGATGCTCAGTCACACCCGGAGGACTCATTCCCAATTCAGAACAACCTACCCCAGATCCACAACAACTATCGGCGTCTAACTGCAATCAACAACAACAGAATCACAACCCCGATTCGGAAAATGACGATGATAACCCTTTTAACAACCAAAAAAGGAACCTACCGAAAATGAACCCAGGCCAAATTACGAGGGCCATAAGTTTCTAGTTCAAAGATAGATGGTTATGCGGTAATCTCAACGAAAATGTTTGAAATACGATTCAAGATTACACGCCATTCGATCACAAACTGATTCCAGATGAAGAACAAAAATCTCTTTTATTCAGGAATTTCCGGAAAGAACCTGCTAGCACCTTTTACTATAAAAAAGATAATATGGACTTCGACAAAATAATGGAAGTTATGATAAAAGAATATGACTTGGCAGACTGTCATCGTGAGGATTAACTCCGTCTGGATTACATAAGACTTGCTACCTTTATGAGATGGAACGAGTTATCAAAAGACGGCATTGGCCTTTCTACCATGTGTGAATAAATTGAATAATCAATCTCTCAATGTATGTCCATGTTCTGAAACAATACATACAAAGTGAAGACGTTAAGCATAGCGGTTGCTACTTTTCCTGGGTGACCATCCACGGACAAACGAACGAACTAGCCATTTAAATTATCAGTCCTTCAAAACAGCCTTGGTACATGCCATAACGCAGAAAAAAGAAATGGACCCTTTGGTCGGTTATAGGGATACAAGCTACCCCGTCACACTATTTGGCCAGTACGAAAAGCCACCCACCCGTTGTTTTATCTGCATTAACTTCAAGAATCATTGGACAGTGATAATCTTTTCACCAACTTCAGCCAGAAAACGATAACAACAATCACCAAGAAAGATATAGCCCCTATCAACACAGAGATCTTCCTTGATACGCACCACAACACAGAGGTAACCAGAGATCAAACTGCTACCGCTCTTGTTCTTCAAAGTGGACACCGCAGTACGGATACCAAAAGGGATCCATCAAATCCTAAATTAACTGTAGGCTAAAACAGGGTGAAAAATCTATATACATCCTGGCAGATTTTGTTGGAGGTTGCAAGTTGGAAAGTGAGGACCATGCCATACATGATCATGTAGATTACTACGACCAAGATAATAGTGATGAAGAAGACACTACGTTTAACGCAGCATTAACCACAATCCCAGACCCTTGGGAAGACCCATATAGAAGCAGGAAATACAATTTTGATGAAACAATAATCACATCTCACATTTCTAATAGCCTTTACAAGAAGGGAACCTCTTTCTACAGAAAAGTTCACCACATCCTTCTGCGTGGACAGTGGAGCCCCTAGGAGCGTGATTGGATCGCCAGCTATTGAAAGGATTGACAAACACTTCAAAAAAAAATTATCCTTATCCCCCTCCAATCTTTCCTTTCTATTTGGCGAAGATGTATTTACATCGGATGGCAAAGCTACGTATATGTTAGCTACTCCATCAAATATAGCAAACAAAAACGTAGAACTAGACGTATCATACGTCAACGTCCCTCAATCGATTGGAATAAAGGTGCTGGGCGCTAACATACCCATAGTAGACAACGTTCATAACAAATTGGCTAAGCGCCTTTAGACCAAGAAAGGCGATATAATCTATTATGTAGAAGAATGTCACGTTCCTCTTTTCTCTATCCCTCCTTCACAGCGTACTGCACCTGAAAGAATATTTCCCTATCCGTTTTTCAACTGGTGAGTTGAAACGTTTGCACCACCAATACTGTTTATGTTTCGAATGGTCAAATTGTAACTGGAAAGTATAAAATTTTACTTACTGTTAATGTTCCTCAATGTCAGTTCATCAAACTTCTCCCATAATTTCTTATTCTTTCCCATTCAACAATGAGGGGATAATTAGTGGTAACATCATTCTCCCCTAATTCCTGAAACAATGGAATGATTAGAGGTAACCTACCTGTTAAAAAATGTTGGCCTCTCATTCTCCTGACGAAGAAAGGCTTAAGGGTACGGTATTTTGCGTACCTGTATAATTTCATTTTCCCATAATTCTTATATTATATCCCGTGCTATAGTTATTAATCACTATAACTATCGAAAAATAATTGATTCATACTAGATATAGGGTCTTACAACCTTAACCATCATGCATATTCAAAATAACAGACCAAAGTGCCAGTACTATTGATAATTTAGCCTGTTCTTTCAAAGTGAACTGGTTCGATGCAGAAAGACATGCAGAAAGACATGCAGAAAAACATGCAGAGTCTGTACGACAAACGACATGGTTGTGTGCATCAAAATAGTTCACTATTCCGTCTAAGAAAACATATCCAATAAGAAAATAGAAGATTTCATCAGACACTGCTAAATAAACACTTCTTACATCGCATAATTATTAAAACGTTCCAACTGAAGATAAAAAAATGTTACAGAATGAAAGTATAGAGAGGCTTGGTCTGTTCCCTTCATCCTGCCTGTTATCAGCCAACGGAAAATGGGAGTGATGTGTTTCTATTGTTTTCATGTATATTATTATTGTGGTAACAATGATTTTGAGTTGAAAGAGGAGGCTGATAAAACCTTTCTATATTAATTTTTAACAAACCATCTTTCTGATGTTCTTTGGATCAGGGTCCGAATTTACCACAGCAGGTACATTGAGAGTGAACCTTCATGTATAGATAGATAGATAGATAGATAGATAGATAGATAGATAAATAGATAGATAGATTGAATTGGTGTCGCTACATCCTTTCTTTTTGCAAACCGGTATTGTTCTTATTGGGTCTTTTCTATTTTCATTTAGTAAATTATGATCATTTCTGCAAATGTTTAATCTATTTCGGTTGTTTGAATTATCATTGTAGTTTCTAGATTTGTGTCGGGTACAATTATTGCTATTGTGTGAATCTAGATGATTATTTCCGTTATGGTGCATGGCAGCTGATCGAGATGACACCAGATTATGCTCAGAGTGGTAGTTTGAAGCTGTTTAGCCATATTTTCAATACACGGATGCAATAGTCTCTTGATGAGAAAATTGCATCCGTCGTATGCAAATGTGGCAAAACAGCTTTTATAGCTCATTGGTTTGATAAGTTCATCTGTACTCGAGGGCACTGCCAACAATATTTTTGTTGAGAAATCTACAGCTTATATTGGTATACGTTGGGCTGAATCCACATCGGCATTCGCGACTATCTCCATAAATGCTATTGAACCAGAAATTGATACTAATTGAGCAAGAGAAATGAATTTTGCTAGCAGTGCGCCGAATCGCACCTGAAAATAATTTAACAGTCCATTTCTAGTCCGCGGATATAAAGAAACGCTTGGAAATCCACAGCTACAAAAGACACTGGCCAACTGGACGTGGGACTGCAAGTGGCTGAGACTAGATGATGTACAATAAGCTTCTTGTACAGACTCATGACATGTGAACATTGTGATACGTAGTTGGAAATGCCATGTGCAGTAGGAAGTTGGTGGAAGTATTTAGGAACGTATGGTACGTGTATAGATGAATAATGTGGAAGGGTGATAAAATGTTGTAATAACATATTTAAGTAGTATGTGAGTTAAGAGGGAAGTAAGGCTATGAAGGGCAATGAAATAGAGGAACTACTAGCGACTAAAAGGAGAAGGCCGAGGAAGATTTTTGACTACAAGAAATAGTGACTTGATTGACTATGGCGACTATACCTGGTCTGCAACGATTTAGAGCGAGGTGTTTCATAATAGTATTGAGTTAAAAATGGAAAGAAGAGAAATTTAGTGAAAGGGAAACGTGCGACTGGCGTTTTTATAAGGTGAAGAACGCCACAAAATGAATACCAGACAGTAGATCTAAAGTGTTTGAGAACATCAAATAGAAGTCGATTTAGGTCCAAAATGTCTTTATATTCATCAAGTATTCTTAGAAGAACTCGTTTCAACAGCCTGCTGGCTGTGGCGGTGTATACGGTACCCTGAAGAATTAATAAACTAGAGCCTTTCATGGTATAAATTCTGTGGCCCATACTTAACTGTCTTTTGGCTTTAGGATGGAGCCTAAGCGTAAGTTATGGTTGGTTATTGTGGTCAAACGCAACCAGTTTATAAAATTTTGCATAACGAGTTTATAAGACACAGCAGACAATGGGTCTATGATATATACTGAGCTGAAAATTAATCACACACATATTTCAGATGCAAATTACTGAAATGGGATTCCTTCGAACAAGCCTTTTATCTAGCGAGAAAATAAATTTGACTGTAAAACTAAACCTCTATTTTTAGCATAAATTCTATTGTTGTTTCTTTTTGAAGAATTATCTTTGAATAAAGACCATCGATTTACCGAGTTGTAGTATTCGTGCTGGTATCCTTTGAAATCAATAAAGTGAACCGTTTTGATATCTGTAGAGTAGTATAGGTATACCGCATACTACATATGTCAGATCCTCTCTTGTCATCTTAATATGGTTTATATTGATTCATTGGGAGTTCAACCTTGTGGTTCTGCTTCCTCTCCGGTTTATTATTTCGTCTTTTAGTATCATAACTTGAACTCTCGCCTTCGTCTGACGGGTCCCCGTCGGTATCGTCTCCGGATTTTGGGATGAACGTAGGAAATATCCTAGGTGTAACCATTAATCTCTTGATATCCTCTTGATGCGGGGAGTGGGTATTTTCATTTCTGGTACTTATATTCCTCCTTCGGTCTGGATTAATGTATTGGGCAGTGTTGTTGGCATTGGATTCAGCGTTTTGGGGTTCTTCTTTTTTCTTCTTCCACGTGTTCTGGTACTTCTTGATCTGCCGTGGGGTCAGTGCATGTTGAAATTTCGTTGAAGATCTCAAAGTCCTTTTGGCATAGCAAATGGATTCAGTATTGTGCTCTGCTTTGGTTTCTGGGTAAGTGAATGGGTACTTTTATTTTAATCAGGAATTCCGTCCAATCCATTTGCATGAATCCACTCCATGCGTTGATATAGAGAGGCTTGAAAGATTTGATTAATTTCAACCACATTACTTCCTTTTAAATATATGTGGGGACATTATTCATATATCTTATCAACATATTTCCACTTTACCTGTGAGTTCTGCTTCATGGGGTGCCTTTGAGGCAGCTTTACCTATTGGATCTGGTTCCTCTGCCACATTGGGGTAGTCATTGATGGCATTTTCTTTTATACCTATGGTCAGGATTGTGGATCCATTCGAACCATTTGGTGGAGAACCGAAAGCGTGGATAAGTGGTGATCGTGGTTCGAACATTATGTTTCTCGTATTGTTTGGAATCATTGCACTAATTTCTTTTCTTGCCTGTTGTGCCAATACTTTATCTTCAGAGCTAGGCAGTATTCCAGCTATTTGGTTTGATGTTCTTGTCAACTTGTTTTCCCCTATCAATCGGTTTCGATGAAGCTATTCTTATTGCTAGCTAATAATGTTAATTTAAATAGGTTTAAACTGTCGAATCGCCCTACCGAATCTAAGGATTAAATGAAATGGATAATCGACAATAACAACGATAATAATAATGATACTTGTAATCATGGTATTAGTGATAAATATAATAATAATTACAATCTTAATGAATTGTAAATGTATTAATGATAAAGATATCACTAATAATAATGCTAATAATTATAAAAGTATTAATGGCAAAGATGATAATGATAATTTAAATAATAATGTCAATTGTTAGGAATGTATTAAAGATAAAGATAATAATAATGCCAATGGTTATAAATGTAATAAAGATAAAGATAATAATATATTATAATTATTATAATTTCCCTATTAAATGAAGTAACCTATCGGCAACTGAGCGAGGTGAGTGAATATGTATTTATCGAGGTTGGTCGTGTATTGAGGTGAGTATGAAATTTCGGCGTCCTAGATGGATAGATTTATTTATGATCCGCTATTTGGTCAGAGGGGTGGACTCGTCCCCTGCCGTCGCTAGATGTCTTTACGGGTGTGATGGAGTGATAGTATGAGTAGTATCTCCTTACTAACTCTGGCGTCGCAGTTGGTGACAATTGGTCGCACGGGTACAAATCACAAGAAGATATTCTTTGCTCCCAATGGTTGATAGTTAGATCGGTTGAGTCCCTTTGGTCCGGATCTCTTCTCGCCGTCTGTAAAGCTGTAGTAGCGTTCGTGCAAGCTGTGCGGGTTCTGTTTATTTTTAAATGTATAGATTTTTTATTGTTTCTTCCTTCCTCCCCGGTACAGTATGCATTCTAAAGCCGAGATCGACTTTTTCTGGGAAAGTTGATTAAACGCGTATTAGAATCCTACTGTTGGTAATTATTCTAATTGCTATGATAGATTCTAATAAAGCCAAAAACGTGTATCGTTATATTATTATTATGTAATTGAATAATTTGTCATCCGGTTACAGTTGCTGTATAGTGTGCTGCATTTCGTGATATGTATTCTTGTTAATCATCCTTCTATAATGAAACCCTTTCAGTCTATTCTTTCTTCCCTCCCCATTCACTTCATCCTTCCACGTAAGAAAGTGATAACCCCAATAACCTGACGTTCATTTTCTATTGTTATTCGCTCGTTCGTCGTGGTGAGTCGACATCCAGTTTATACTGACAAGTTCTCCGTTGTCATGGCTTTCACGTAGCTCAAAAATATATATTTGAAGACTGTTTTCGTAGCGCCACTGTCTTTATAGACTACGTTAAAAAGCGTCTTTCAATTAACGTATGCAGTAATTTCCAAGCATGGACCCAGAATTTCAATTTCGAGGTCTCGTACAATATATGCATGCTCGCAATCTATTACCAGTGCGTGAACTTAAGCATGAAGAGGGATCTAGTAACTCTATTGAATTGATGACATGCATGGTGGACAATGTTCGCCGATCCACATTTGTCTACTAGCAACATTAAACAGTCCAATTTACTGCGGAAGTCACGGTCATTTCGAAACGCCGCATCTCTCATGCTGAAAAGTTTTGTTTATTTCATATATAGTTTAGTGAAGTTTAAACTGATATCGACTGTGTCATAAAATCTGGTAACGGCTTTTGAAAATTGTATCATCTCACTATTTGTCGTTGATTCCGTGCCATTATCAAGTAGTTAATTAGCAGCACAGGAATCAGGATGAATATACAAGCCTATGTACAGGGCGAGTACGCGGTTGCTCGTGGAATGATATTGATTCGTCTGGTGAGCGATGCGTATTATTTTGTCTTTTACATGACGTTGATCATACCATTTTCTGTGTTTGTATTGTTAATCCATAAAATTTTATTCATTTATCGTATATCCATCTAACTGAGACGTGCTGTTCATCTCCGATTCTACGTCTGATATTTACGCACTACCAACACCCAAACGTTCTTCTACGTATCACAGTAATCGTAGTCAGTTCCAATATGGGGTGTGCTTTCCAGAGACATTTCTTGGATTAATCTATACAACTTAGAAGATGTACCCACCTATGTACCTACATACTTAGAATCATCTTCGACGTATTCTGTAACTTCCGATCTTTCGATTAGTCTCGTAATTTATTGTATTTTCTATTCGTGCTTTTGCAGGTGAAATGAGTGACTTTAAATATCTGTCCCCAAAACGATTTCTTTCACATTTAATATACACGATTTCTCATTTTTACCATCTTACATTCATCTAAACATCATGCTCATAGCACTATCACCTCTACGGATTCGAAGTTTTGTAATTATTGCCGTTTCAGAATTTTTCAGAACAAACTTTTGGCCAAAATTGTGTCAATCAATATCGAACCACTTTATTTTTTCTTAGCAGCTTTCGAAAATTATAGGGCGATAGCTGGCAAATATGTCTATGTAGGACCCGGTTCCAAAACGTTTTTGCATATGAGATACCATCTTTAAGAATGTATCGATGGAGTTCGGCGACAAATTAAAACTAAGCGAATTGATAGGGAGACAATTACAGTATAATATTTTGGTCAACATACTGATTAAAATTTCCACCGTCGTAGTCTAACCCACAATCATCATGTAGCCTCCCGTACCCGTCCTTGTCGCCCACCTAACCAACAAGGTCGCCGGACTAATCAGAAATTTTTAGTCCCGTCATATCGTCATGTCAGCTGCACTAACATCAACTTTTTCAGGAGCACTTCGTCGTGTTGGTGCTATTGAGGTAGTTATATCCACGTTAGACAAAATGCTCTACCTCCCACACCGGAAAGTTTCTCATATATCCATTACAAAGGCGTATAGGGGTATTATCTTATTGTACATCCCGATAGCACCCCCCCAAACGAGAAGAGAAGCGACAAGGTGGGCATATTTTATCACAAGATCATACAAACAGGCAAAAATATATATGGAGTTTATTAATTTGTACGATGGAAATAGTAATGAAGAAATTATTACTTAGAATTAGATATATTTTTCGCGAATACTGAATAATGAGGAATTACTTGTCTCGCACCACTAAGAAGAGAGAAGGGCCAATATTATGAGAAGGAAAGAGAAATTTCAAAAAAAGAAAGTGATTAGGATCTGAACATTGATGAGGAAAGGGCAAGGAAATAACGCAATGAAATAGAGCGACAGGAAATGGAGAAACAGGATCTTGAGGAGGAAAGAGACAGAAGGGAACGTGAAATATACGAATTGATAAGGAAATGACCGAGAGTGAGAGGGACGGGAGGAGGAAACTGTTCGTAACTACACTTGAAAAGTCAATCATGTGAAGATGAAAACATGGCGAGAATTCTTCACAGAACCATTCGGAATCAGAAAAATAAGATTTTGGTCGATGCAATGAACAGTTCGTATTTGCGAATTTCATTCCAGATTTCTATACAGAAGTTGATGTTAATGATGATAGATCGAGCGACAAAAATGAATATGATAGAAATTGAAATATGTAGATGTCAATGCAGATGATAATGTATTGAATGTATCTCCGAAATTGATTCGAAGAAAGAAATCGAATAAGAAGTCAATGGAGAGGCTATAGATTCATAAAATGCAGAGCGACATGCAAGTATGAGTTGGAGACCTTGAAAGTGGTTTCCTATTCATCCAAATTTGGTATGTATTTTGATTAGGGATGGAAATATGAGCGGCTAGTACGTACACATACAACATATCTGGCGATAGAAGGCGGAATAAATATGCACCAGACTCATATTACAGTCAAGGTGACATGTATAGCAAATTATTGTAATGCCATGATGGTTTTCAATTCGCAGACAAATTCTGGAAGATGTAAGTTGAACAAGTTCAATGAGAATATAAATGAAGGCTATGGCCAGGATGTTCCCTCTTTACCTTCCGAAATTCTTCCGATCTCTAGTACAAGAGATGTGTTGAGGATTATAAAGCAGAGCAAGTAGCCCGCATAAGCCTGGGTAAGGTATCCGATATTACGAACTTCAATTCCATTAAATATCAAAATTGATTGTTGCAAAAGGAATATGTCGGATACAACCTCCATTTACACAACATAGTACTATTAGAAGGAGTCTTTATAGAAATATTGAAACTTCTAGGGAGATTTACATTGTAGCTTTGGATGGGTACTGTGATCTTCTTCGGTCTGAATGGAACTTTGTTAGAATAATTTAAATGGATGGTGTGGAGATGAAAAAGGAACATATATAAGCTGCAAGATCCAGATTCAACAAATGAAGGGGAAAACTCTACTAAATTACGCAACAATTTACACATCAGAAGTAAAAGTTTATGATATATCATATGGTTGTAAGTATTATGGCGGCTTTGTTTTCGTCCCTTCTGTATCAAGTAATTTATGTTGTACTGGGAGGATGACAGCAGCAGCTGATGCTTCCCATTCTGGAGGTACCGGACCCCAATTTTATGGTACAACGTTTGAAGTCGTCGGTTATGACACAAACAATAACCTTTTTACACTCATTTATGATTACTATGTTGGTCCTCAGTGTCTAGAAACCTGGCCCACTGTTCTTTCAGCCGCCTCTAAAATTACTGGATTTGATGTTGAAGTGTTGGTGACTATCTTGGATCAAGAGAAATCAATTTATATTGCGTATAGAACTACATTTTCACATGCAAAATTATTTCTTGATCCACTACATGTGAAGAAAAAATGGAACCTAATCCATGGAAAGAGAAGGATAGTGGTATGTTTCTATATGATTGTCCTGTAGATATTCCATCGATAGAAGTAGTTGATTGATCTAGTCGGGAGTAGGGTCCAGCGCAACGTGATCATCTTTGGAATTTTGACGTTTCGGAACTATACAGATCATTTTTCTGCTGCAAGACTGATTAACATCATCTCAAGGCGCGGAGAGTCAGATGAAAGCATCAATTAGGAACCATATTAGAAATGTTGAAACACAAAATATGATATCTAATTTTGTACTTGTATCAAGAAATGTATTTCTACAAATAAAAGGACAGGCTCTTTCCTACAAATCTTCAGTTCCCGACACATTGGAAAGAGAATTGGACATCTTATAAAGCACTCCAGAGTATATCAGAAATCTGGGACATATTTTGATGGAACATGCCAAATATAGGCAAATGTGAGAAGATCCACTTATGGAACGAAGTTGAGATGTGTCGTATTGAGCTCAGAACAACATACTCTTCCAACATTCTGCTCATATTATTGTCATGGCAGTGAGTATTCCTGTTGTAACGAAGTAGCGGACTTATGCAAAAAGTAGAGGTCGTAAAATATTCACCACGTTGTACTGCAATAATAATTGAAAAGTTTCTGGCTTGCTCAATATGACGTCTCATTTCGACTTCCATTTTAAAGTGAAATAGAGGATGTGATATATAACGCCAGGAATTTAGAGGTACATGGAAACGATCTCCAATTCCCTCGGTGTTTCCTCTGCCACATGGATGGAAAATTTAAAATGCGGGTAAACGTCTAGAAGCTGGTATGAACATATCAAATAAATGTTCTTTATGTAGTTCAGAAAACAATGAGGCGACAAAGTATGGCCTTTAATAGCTCTTTGAAGAACCAGATCATACATAGACAAAGTCATCCAACTATTTATTAACCAATGGATGTGTCCCATGGCCATTCATAATTTTTGCTTTGTTTGTTTTATAAAAATTGCCCCACTATTGACGGAGTTCGCAATTTTCGCAATATCGTGTGAAAATGTCGCCCTACTATGTACAATTGGTCGCCCTATCATTCCATTTAGTTCTAACCTATCTTCCAATCAGATCCATACAATCTGAATGTTGGTAGACGACATAGAACTTCTTTTCGTAACAATCGAAAGATTCACCCCCTTGACTCCTGGCTGATCTCAACATTTCTCTTTTTCTTTTACTTACCATGACCCTATTTTCTAAAAATTTCTTTACGTTTTTGCGGTTTTCCGTTGAGTCGATTTGTTTTTTACCTGGCTTATAAGTTGACATACACCTCGCAGTCAAGTAGGCGTCCACCTTGAAAGAATATTTTCATCTTTTTCTTAGTTCCCTATTTTATCCTTGTGTGTCCTCTTCTTTCCTCTGAAGACAAGTCATGCAATCTTGTCTCCTCTTGTCTTTACTATCTTGTACCATTACGCTGTATGACAATATTTGTGCTACTTAGTGTATCATACAGTAACAATTGATACTTTACATCCGACATACGTGTAGTATTCCAGTACCTTCACGTACTGTATCATCTGACACCCTTCCCCGACACGAATAATTCTTTCCATTGGCTGGGTCAAGAATGGATCCTCTGAGCTTTGGATATTTGCGCCACCACCCAATTTTCCCTCAATTTCATTACCCGCCTGTTTAGTAGAAACACACAACTATCCTCATCTCAAGATGTCGAGTAAACCTGATGTCATTAGGGCGTAAAACATAGCCTATTACAAATCTTTTAATTGGCGGATGTCGCCTAAACTACGGAAGGAGCTCTAAGCGTCAAAGTAAATTGTTTTGTTGTTTCTGACATTTTAGTAACCTTTCTATTTTGTTTTTTTTCTGTTTTTTATGTAGCCTTCCGGATATACCAGCCACCTTTCTTCGACTCTTTTTCATTATTCAAAATACATCCCTCCTGCTGTCTATGTGCTGTACCCACAACATGTCTCTTTTACTCCGCAAAACCTGCTCATTGTTCATTTGGTCATTGAAATCTGCCTGCTGCATGTATCACGTCAAATAAAAATACAATTGATAAACAATTTTACGATCCATTTAGCACCATTAAAAACACATCGTGGTGAACATGGTTTCTAGTGTATCGTCCCCAAAGATTCTTAATGTTACAAATAAATTTTTTATTCTATCTTAATTATTAATTTGCTTGCCGAGTTTGTCAATGATAGTACATCTTAGTCTTTCCAAAGCTGGTCGATCTACGAACTTAGTCAGTGTGTCCGCAATTTGGCCAGTTGTAGGCACATACAGTACATTTAGTGCAATCATACCGGTATCTTTCAATACTCGTAAATGGTGATACTTGACCTCTATGTTTTCCGTGTTCCCATTGAAACCTCTTTTGGAAGTGATGGATAAAGCTGCAGTGTTTTCACTGTGAATTGTGATGGTTCGAACAATTGATTCATCTCCATATGGTCTTCGAAATTGGATTTTCCAACAGATTCTGCAGATCCATGTCAGCGCTTTGGCTGTAATTTACAGGGAAATATAATATACTCAGTTTCTACAGATGGTAATGCAAAGATTTACTGCAGAATCCTTTTCCAATTTATGTGAGAGTTGTTAACTGTTACAACATACCCGGTGATTTATTTCAACTGTCTTTGAACTCTGCCCATTGGGAGTCTGAATACGCTTTAACATCCAAATTAGTCTTATTTTTTTAAAATTTAAACTCGAAATGTCTACTCGCTGAAAGATAGCGAAGAACAGTTCGCACAATCATCAAATTTAGAGTGTTTGAAGTATGTAGGTTTCGTTCCGGAGCACAGATGGCAAATTAAATGTCTGATCGCGTGCCGATTGAAAGATACAATAGTTCTCCAACTTGTTGGGCGTACAAGTTTCAGTACAATCGGCTAATAATATACTCTCTATCTAAATCTGGACGAATATATGCATCGGTGGACATAGGAGGGACTGTTGCATTGCAATACTCCATTCAATATTGGGATAGCTTTTCCTCAACATAACGATGTTGAAAAATATTTAGATCACGTAAAATTTGATGTATTTCCCATCCTATAAAAGTCTTTACTTCTCTAGAGAACTTCACTTCAAATTCCTTTACAAGCTTGTGCTTGAATGAGTTCACGGTCCATAAACCCCTGGGGCTTGTATCATTGGACGTAAATTCCAGATAATCAACAACGAAGCTTATCATTATGTAGCTTGATTCAACTGTTAGAAAGAGCAACCGATCGTATATTGAATATTTTTCTAAATTCCATTGGAGAAGCTCTCCAGTGATCAACTATCTCCAAATTATCAACTCTTTTCTAATTCTGTTCATAGATTTAACCAGAATGCAAACATGTTTAGTCATTTCTTCCATTTTTTTAGAATCTGCCAGTTGGCCAATAATAACTTGATAGTCTATTTTTCCATATAGATAGGCATTTTTACACATACCTTCCCTCTACTATTAAGTTCTTCGATGCATTATAGGCATAAATAATACTAACGGCCTCGTGTGACGCAACAGGGGCATTGGTTCCAAAAGGATCGAAATATATTTCCGCCATTTAAAAATCTCCCCAGACACAGCATCTTTCTTTTTGTAAAACATTTTGTACTTCACTGTCCATTGGTTTTTAGGCTGAAACCCTATTTGATAGGAATTAAATTCATGTCTGGCGTACCTTTAACGTACGACCAGTTTCCTCTATTTTCCAAATCATTTAAGTCGCGATCGATAGCATCACACCAATACTTATTCTTGGTAGCATATTGAAAGTTTCTCAGGGGCCTAGGGTCCTTCCTATTGTATCTCGCTGCAAATGACGACATGTTAGCTGAGAATTCCTGATGGAACCCTTCCTCAGAAGAAATTCTACGTTTGTTTGTGCTTCTGTTTCAGTGTGTCTCGATATTCCATCAAGTAAAGCCGATGTTGATGGGATCATATCAACAGGTATGGTTTAAAATAATTGAGTTGAACGACGTAGAATATTTTTTGCCTTAGACCATATGTTCGGCAAAGACGCTCGTCGCTCTCCATGCCCACGAAAAATACGTGTACTCAACGTACAGATTATTTCTGGGTAATATATGAAATTAAAATCAGGTTGACCATAAATGGGCAGCTTTGAAAAGTCGATAATGCTAGCAATCGGTATCCAAAGGTGTATAGGAAATTTGTTTCTCAATAGTTCTACAGGTTTTTTCGGGGCCAATTTTATGATGCATATCTGCGGTTTGTCCATTGCTTCGGGATGCATATGGTGGATAAATTTCGAGCGATATGCCTATAATGTTCAGAATCACCGAAGCTATTTCAGAGTTTGTGTTGTCCTGCGCTGTCAAACCGTATATGTTGAAGTCTAAATCCAGTCATTTTCTCTAATATTTCCATATATTCACACGCAGGTTCGTATACTTGTCCTCTATTTGATAGTGTGCATATATTGTAGTAGACTGTGTAGTTTTCAATCATTCCTAGGGCGTAAGATCTCTTTCCCAGTTATTTGATTCTTATAGGTCCTAGAACTTCCATAACAGATATCTCAAGTTGTCTACTTGATGCTCGATTGCTTTGTTAGATAGGTGCCCTTTTCGCCTTCGAAAGACGGAATTCTGTACAGAACTTTCTTTTGGATGTGTCCGACGAATATTTTGGTACCATTCCAAACCCTTTGATGCCTCAAAAGTTCTTTCAGTACTTAATTTTCCAATGTTTTGTGCCAAAAACCGGAAAAAGCGTCTTGGTTTGTTGTATGTTGCCCGATGATATAATTGTGACATGTTGAACAATTTTGTTCAAGTTCAAATTTGTCGAAAGTATTTAAAAGGAATTAGATGGAGTAAAGACCGTTGTTTATCTTAACCATTTGGATTATCTCTTCACTTTTTCGCCAAGAGATGACACATGCACTAATTTCGTACCTAGCAGGACGATTACATGTAAAACGAACGTTAAAGAGATGGCTCAATATTCCAACAGATATTATTTTAGTTAGTAAATGAGGAGTGTAGTTAGCCTCCAATGTAACTCCTTTATCGTTTGGCAAGCATAAAGTCCCTTTTTCAAGAACAATGGAAGTTCTTGAAGAAGATTTCACCGTTTCCTTCTTCACTTCTTCATACGAGGAAAATTAATTTCTTGTATGAAAGAAATTGGGTGTGATTCAATTAAGAACCTTGCATACGTTTCGTCTTTAGTTGTTGAGATTGTTGATCGGAACTTAATCTTGGTCATAAATCCTCCTTGACATAAAGTTTTAATTCTTTTGCTTGAATTTCCGTGACGATAGGACTTCGTCTGTGACATTCAAAAACGAAGTGCGTAGAAGTATCCTCTAAACTTCAGACACCTCTGGCCCCGCAGAATTTTGCATTTGCTTGGCCTCACTTCGGGGTGCATTTCAGGTTTTTAATTTCGGAACTTCGGTCATAAATATCCGAAGTTACAAAAGTGACATTGGTAACATGGTCTGCTTCCACTTGTGTATTTGAAGTCAACTTTGGGTATTTGATGATTTAGACAGCATACATGCGAAGTGACATTGTTTTTGTGAAGTAATACGAAGATACATTGACTAATTTTGCATTTTAGCACTCCGCATTTTGGAAACTGCGGAAGTGACATTGGTGACACAGGCCAGAATCACTTCGTACTTTGATATTTTCTCAATATTGTGACTACTAGGTCCGAATTGACATTGTAGTAGGATCTATTATAATTTTTCAACTACCAAAACTCCGATGTGACTTCGACGTTCTTTGCACAATTGTACTCCGAACTTTGGATTTTGACAAAGTTACATTGACCACATAGGCCACGTTCAATTCAGA
>JAULBU010015467.1:0-17777 GCA_032358235.1 Odonthalia washingtoniensis | reverse complement strand
CACAGGCTGGACATGATACAGATAGGAGGTAAATATTTATGAAAAATAAGACTTTATAAATAGCTTCATCTAACAACTTCAACTACTCCCTATGTTACCGACCACTTATCTTACCGTGCCATGATTATGTAAACGGTCACTTACCAGGTTCATAATCAGCATGTGGTTACTAGCATGGTGGAAAAGACTTTACACCCATGTGTTTGCATCATCTGTAACATCATGGTAATAATGTGAGCCACAAGTAGTTTAGTTCTAAAGCTGTCCCTTCTTCATTAAAAATCATAGTATAACATTTTGCATATATGGTACTATTTTCGAAACTGAACGCTCTCAACAAAATATGCAGTACAAATTGTAATTTCAGAAACAGTAACTAGCAAATTGACTGTACTAGTGATCATTTCACACAGTACTTGAACGTAATTGACTTTTCAAAACATGTTACTTCTTTAATATCAGGATACACTAACAAATAAAAACAATACATGGAGAACGTAAAAATGATTGGAACATTTGTTCAATTTCAACACCACCACTTTCATACATTCCATTCGACCATTCACTTCCTTTCCCGACAATTCCTCACAATTTCAGTCGTAATCCCTTTACAGTATCCAACTGACGGTACTTACTTTGCGAATAATCTCGCATCAAATTCAGCGTCACAGATGATGTTAATAACTTCTTCCACTTCCTTCCTTCCAACAAAAGATTCTATGATGCTTAAAGATACAGCCAACGACTTGTTTAGCACACCAGCTTTTCTCTCGTCCATTTCATGTCCCATTTCCGTTAATTACGATACGGATTTAGCTATAGTTCCACCACTACCAGCTGGCTTTCCGCATCCATACTGTTGTCCATCGGATCCGTTCATGCTAATACTAGATGTTTCTGTTGAATTTCCTCTTGAATTATCCGGTTTAAATCTACAGCTGTGTTCTATGACGGCAAGAGTTGGGTAAATAGGTGCATATTTTTTTCTCTATTGAAAATTATCACACGACACAACAATTACATAAACGAATGAAATACATTTCGTACATTGCTTATATATTTCAGAGCCAGTATCATACATCATGATGTATCCATCTTTTGCATGTCATGAATCTGTATCCCCATTCCTAGATTTGAAGGTTACATACTTGTGGTTTCTTCAGAGAGATTTTGAGGAAACCACGCCATTTCGCGGAGAGCATACACGTGACAGAACGCTTACGTCCACATTTAAGTTTTTGGATCCCTAAAAGTTTTTTAATTGCTTTATTTTCGAATTACGTAATTTTTTTATTATTTTCTGTCGTATGTTTCCTTGATTTTATATTAAAGAATAATATTGGAAGTTTTAATGGGAGTAGTATTTTTTTGGATTTCTCAAAATGTTTTAGATCTGCCATTACCATAATTCAGTGCAAAAAATGACTGTTGTGTGCCTTTTTCAGTTATTGAAATTTCAACTAATCAGCCATTTATGTACCGTTTTCATACAATTTCATTACCTGCTTTTGCCCCATCCGCGCACATTTCCATCAACCAGTCACAAGTATGAGCGATCAACTCACAAAGATGATCCCAACACGATGACACTTCACTCATTCTGGAAATTCAACAGCGACTCGTACATTTTAGTTTCTATCGCGATGAACTTGTTGCATGCGTCAAAATTTTAGCACAGGTAAGTATTTATTAAGTTTCAATTCATTCAAACATTTTGTATAACTCCATTAACAATTGCTAACTTTCCTTTACCTTCACTTCTTCTTCTGTTTTTCGTTTACAGGTTGCTTCTCTTCTTCAACTACCCTGGTTCAGGTAAATAGGTATGTTTGTAATCCCCTTCTTTTTATGGTTTCATACTCTAATTCCCATGTCATGATCTTTTCATATTCAATTCACTTACTTCGGTTCTATTCTTTATATTTTTTAAAGTCATTTTTATTTGTCCGCAGATCAATATGGTGTATCTCTTCTCAGTGAAAACTTTAGATGTTTATATATATCGTATAACATGATATATTAATATATACTTATTGAGTGAGTTTCTTGGTCGTTGCTTATGATGGTTCTCATTTTTCTATTACTACATGGTTTCTACTTCTTTTCACTTTTCGCTGTCCATACAATTTTTTATAGCTCTCTCTACCACGTTTTTATTATTACATTTTCTCGTTATTGCGCTTTTATCTTATTTTTATCAAAATTTTCTATTTGTTATTGCATGATATTACAAATAATAAAAATATTAATATCGTGTATATCATAATTGGTATACATGTATTGCAATGTATATTGCTATTATTATATATATCATTCCCATATTCCATCATATCATTCCTATATTTAACATATATATACAGCATAAAACACAATAACCATCTACTTTCTCATTCATTTCATGAATGAGAAATGGATGAACCATTCACTATCACATATGGCATATGAATGAGTTAATGTAGTATACATACACTCAAACATTCAACACATGAATGTAAAAGTCAATGTGACTTACATTACAAACAAAATTTTTGCAGAATTATATGAATTATTCATTCAACGTCTCATACACAATATATAGCTACGAGCCTAGATTACATAGACAAAAATCTCCTGTATATGAAAGAAAATTTCAATGATACATTCGTGTTAAGTTTCAAACAATGAATGTCGGCCCGGACTATTTCTTCCATTAATTCTGCGCCGTCCGTAAGTAAATTTCTATGCATCATACATTAAAACATACAGTATCTGTATGCCAAAGTTAATGCTCCATACATTTTATCTTCAAATTGTGTCGATGTTTCCTTCAGTTACCATCCGTAACCATGCAAACATTGCAGTTTTCCGTAGGTAACCGACACGGACCCCCAAAATTTGCATGGCCTAGTAGATGTCACATCCAACCCAAAACTATGCCTCATGAATGTAGGCATTCAGTTCCGGAAACAAAGATGGAAGACAGGACTGGTACCTGAACTCTTATACACAACAACATCACCACTATCATAAATTGATGAACATGAAAATGTTTCTGCACGACTAACTGTCGTCTGACTTCGTAAACTTAACTTCGTGAACAATCAGTGCCATTTTGAGACGATTCGTGGCTTCCATCTGCCTGTACGTCCACCAAATTCACATGATTGATTCTCAAATACATTCCCACCTTCATTATTCTCCCATCAGTTACATTATTACCACTAGTGCTAGTCTCCTCTACAATAGACATATTTACAACTCCATGGTTTTCCTCTTCATCTGCATCCGCCTCTGCTGTAGCATCTGCAAAATTTGTCCTATCTTTAATATAATTCTTGCTTACCATCTCTAAATTTGACTCATACTCTTTAAAATTTCACCAGGTGCTTTTCCACATAATAATGCTTCAATCGTATTATAGGTAAAGCCATGATCGGATGAAAAAGAGGTCAGAAAGTTGCTCAACGGTGCAGCGTGTCGATCAACGCGAAGGTACTTGACTGTGTGTCCTGACGAGTCGCCCGCTGCTCGCTGCAGCGGCCGACGGTGGCATTTTATTATGAAATAGGGCTTCTGTAAGCATTGCTTACATAACCAAGAACTATAAATTTGTAAATAAAAATAAACGATTAGTGCCGCGTATCAGTGTGGCCTAGTTGGTTACGGCCAATCGCACTGATGGTAGGAACGAGTTCGATTCTTGTTGGTGACACTGACGGAACTTGAGCGGGAATGTCCCCCGATGCGTGGGCATTTCTTGCTCGATATTAAATTACTGTAAGACGCCACTGTAAACGCTGTAAGCAAATATAAAGAAACTAAAATGATGATTTTCTCCATATTATAACTACCTCTATTCCGTGCTATTCGTGATAATCCATTTCAACAGTTTGATTCAATGACGTACTCTCTATATGTTCATTTATGGGCGTACTATTTTATTTTAGTGGTTCATTGCGGTAGTCCTCTCTCTAATTTCTCGTACATAAATGTGTTCTCACTGAATAATAGCTACCCATCTTGAAGTTATCATACGTACCCGTAGAGTAATTGAAATCCCTCACATTGCTGACAAAATTTTCATGGCACTTAAGCTGAAATTTCCTACTCTTTCCAATACCCACCGGATTCTTCCCTGTCCTGTTGTAAGCGTATCTTACCATTTCATTAATTTATCATCCTGGCGGTTTATACTACTGATTTAAACATCCGTGTTTTCATCTCTCGTCATACTTTAGAGCATCAGCAATTACCGCAGTTACAATCAAATTGAACCAGGTCTCAGTCACAAAATGTTACGTTTGGCAACTGAAAATGACTGTTTATCATATTATTACTACTAGTAAGAATATGGTGAGCAGTCATTCCACATAACTATAAGTTGGTGTGAATTCATTTTGATAACAATGGTCGTTGATTGTTACGAACAAAATCTTGTCTAGTAACAGCAATTACTTCTTCTACCTACACATAAGGGCCTTAATTATAAACGTTGCACCATATAGGTTCTTATGTAGTATCATTTTGAAAAATCATTGACATTTTATACTTCATCTGTACCCCCTTAATGTCCCCTCTTTATCTCCTATCTCAAAATTGTTCTCACCAATATCCCAATAATTACAATTAGCCCGTTTAATCCTTTTAAGATATCCATTTCTGTAAAACAAATTATTGTTTGATTCCTCTTCGCCCGTCTCCCTGTATAACATTACTGATCGATTCCAATACATTCCCCGCTTTTCCAAAATAAAGCTGTGTACTTTTATGGTGGATTATTGGATCCAGTTTCATCCATCAGTCGCATCAATAACAGCAGCCTTCCCGAGGAAAATTAGTTACCCCACTCATTACTTTACCTATTCTCTCATTTTTGGTTACGCGACGAATGGAAGTGACCCATAAACAAGCTTATTTTCATCAATTCTTTAACTTATTCCATTATCAAGTTGTTTAGAATATGTGCGCAATAAAGTACTTTATAAATAACTACAAAACCTTCCTGGTATTTCTGGCATTTTACATATTTCTCTACTTGGGTCTCCTTCCTCACCGCCATCAATGTGAACAATGAAACCATAGTCCAATAAATCATTTACAGCATCTATTTTTCAGATTTAGTTCATTCATTTTGTTACCATTGGGCACACTTGTATCCACAATTTTACTTTGTACATTTGGAGCTCTGTATACGAGATCAGAATGAACTTATTTAATACATTCTTTTTGTCTCGCCCTTCGTTACAGATGATACACCATACATGACAACTTCCAATACATTTTTTACCTGACCATGTCACCATTTTTATATTATCCTTCCTCCAAATACTTTCTTTAGATAATTTTCGCAAAATCCATGATAGTCTCACATTTTTCCATCACTTTGTACTAATGTGTTCCCCAAGACAACATCTTACATTTATCTCTACGTAAGGTGAATTTCACAGCTTCCTCAATTGTTTCGTCTGAAAAATGTTGTCGCAATGTAGGTTTCCAAAATATGTCTCCAGTTATGATTATAGACGACCGAAAATCCCTGTATTGTTTTCTTGTTCGTTATACAGCACCACAAATTTAATTGTCGCTGACGCCTCACCAAAAATACATTTATCATCATCAGTAACTTCAATAACCACATAGATATTTCGAAGGTGATCCCCATCTGTAATGCTTTCTTTAATTGGTTGCTTTCGATTACCACTTTGCGGAGAGATGTCTAAACTATCATTCTCCCTGTTGTTCTCAATTCTGTGCTCCTCCGTTTTCTTCCCTTCAATGTATAACATATCAATATATTTCATTTCCCACTATATACGTGATTTTGCTGCATATGGGCATATAACACAGTCCTTAGAACTCTTTTCTCAGTCGACCTACTTTTGCTCTTCTAAACTTTACAATGCTGTCCACAATGTGACCATTCTACATGACCTATTTAACATACAAATTGTGGATCCACTCCAAATCGTTTAGAAATAGATCTTGAGCTCTTTTCTTCAGATATTTATCTATTTCAAATAGAAAGTTTTCACTAAATTTGAATGACAACACGCCAATTTCCTGGAGGTTGAACAATTCAATTGTTACCTGTCGGAAGGTTAATCGTATAATCTGAATATTTGCAAAAATTGTTCGCGTTCCTCCCGAGAATGATCGTAAACCAACCTGTTATTTTTTCCAATTTTATTTACATCGATGAATTTATCATCGTCGTTATCAGTTCTATTTCATTTTATTGCATCTCTTTTGAAGATGGTTCAACGTTGAGATAATACAGAAGGTAACGTGAATCAATATTTTCATTACAAAGTTTAATAAGATAGACATTTGTAGTGAAAAGATTGGATATTTTCACGTTGCTTGTTGGATTCTATTCCGTTCATCCTTTCATGTCTTGGGACATGTGTAAAATAACATATTACTCACATACCATATTGGATGCGGATTACTCACATTCAAGATGTGATGGAGATTAATTATTGAGATTGATTTTGTATCCCGACACTGCTATAAATATCTCTGAAACCTTTCACAACTAATGTCGCGACCCACTCTGCTACGTTCATGAATCGTAGACGTATGATGTTTTGTATTTCCTACAGTCTTCAGGATGTTGCATGAGAAAAGTATTTAATTTCGTCTGTAGAGAATTTCACATTTTCCATATCATAACCTCCGCCCATTATTGAAAGAAACAATGTCATCCACTTTTCCAGCCAAGAGATCTGGTTAGCTCAGTTATCAACTCTAGTTTTTAATACTCATAACTGTTTGTTCTGGTTGTTTTCTGTATGACATGTAAATTACAACATTGTACATTCCCATTACATCAATTCAAAAGTAAAAAACAGTTCCAAATCACAAATAATAAGTCAAATTTCTGGCAGGTCAGAATGATAACCACGAAAGAACTTTTCAGGGCGCTGGATGACCTTTTGGTTCTCATACATCCATCATTTCATTGGTTGTGGACCCCCTCAACTTCAAGATTCCTGTTAAATGGAATTATTCAACCAGTTCTCCACGAAGTAAGATTACGAGCGCTATTTGGAACCATTCTAAACAATAGGAGAGGTTATAACTTTCCCTTCATACACTTACATAACTGAAACCTCCTATGTGAAAAGCACAGATCATCAGCATTCCATAGAAATCTTTGTTAAGTGGACGCTCATCTGGAATCAATCAAGAACAGCACCACTGTAGTGTGTAAATACAATGTTACATTACAGTACACCTTTTCGGGTACATTATTAATGTGCATTTACATATGCGTGTCATGGGATTGGCACTTCACTACGGTCAGTTACCAGAATATTTCGTGAAGAATCTGATATTGCGATAAAGTAGGATATAACGCGTCTTCTATAGTAAGACGACTTAAATGTAATAAAAAGTAATTAAAATCAATTGAAAAACTAAAATAAATCTACTGTGAATAACTACAGGTTATGAGTCAAGAGGTGCCACCGTTTAAAATAATCATTGAGAGGGTGAGTCTAAACTTTAATTCAAGAACATTCGACCATAATGGTCGAATGTTCTTGAATTAAAGCGTCCTTGGTTGTCGAATGATTCGACAACCAAGGACACGCATCAACAGGCGAAAATATCAAATGATGTACAACCCAAGATTTCAATTTACTACAACATTGTGAACAAATTCATGGTGGAACTTTTGACTGGTTACAATCATTTAATATGGTCAAAGAGAATGAAAATGGTAATTATGGGTAAAAACCATTTGCCTATCGTATTAGGAGAAGATAAGAAGGAATTTCGGTATAGAAGCCAAAATGCCATGTCTACCATCATGATGGATATCAATGTCGACTGTATGGGGGTGCCTAAGGATACTGAAGATCCGGGGGAGCTGTGAGAAAATCTCAAAAGTAAGTACAACCACAGCTCTGCCACGAATGTAAGTACACTTCTGAGTCAATAAATTACAGTCAAGATTGAAAGGCGAGAATCATTAACCCGATACGCTGATAGGGTGGCCACAATGGGAAGTGTACTTGTAGCCATGGAAAACCGCCTTAGAGACGGGGAAAAGCTCCAGACTCTGCTACGAGGCCTTAATTCGCGGTTTGAAGGAACACGGGATCTCATCCGCGAATTTGATCGTGATAGTAATCGATCTGTCTAGATGTTGATCTCGAAAGAGGCGGAGATTGAGACAAATAGTGGATCTAAATCAACCTCCCATCCAGATCAAAATTCTTTCTTCGATCTCCAGCCTCATGGAAAATTCTTTCACTGTAGATAGGAAGGTCATTACAAGCGAAACTGCCCCAAACAACAGTATTCAAGATAGAAAAATGGTTATTTAGGCTATAAGACTAGGGACAGAGTGGGCTATTCGGGTGGACGTAGTAGAGGACAGTATGGCTGAGGACAGGATGAACAGTCAATCTTTTATATCGTTCCTGACACACCAAGGGGAGTTCATCTCGACGGCCAATATAAGAGACAGATGGTTCATCGATTCTTGTGCCTCAAAACTCATGACCAACAATGGAGCTCTTATTGATAACATGGTATAGATGGACGATGTTGTTGACGTTGGAGAAGGAACTACTACCCAAATCAAGGGGATGTAGACCCTATACGAAAAATACAGTAGCTGACGGTAAGACACGTAAGATAGAAGGTAATAATGTGGCGTTTGTTCCGGGCCTGAACATCAATTTACTGTCGGTCAGCTGCCTGCGTCAAAAGGGACTTAAAGTAGTTTTAATAGACGATGAAAAACATCCGGGTCAGAGAATAGTCGCGATCACACAAGGGATGGAAGCGGCCATAATATCGAAGGGATTCGAAAGAAATTTGCTCTGTACAACATATTACTCCGACCTACGTTTGGTACATCACACCGCGCAATTATAGATTTAACAGGAGAAGATCGGCACCTAATATCTGGACACTCCGGACATGATACACTGCAGCGCACCCAAAGTATGGTACACGGAATGGACCAACTGAGAAAACAAGATGACCGGACCTACTAGGCCTGTCTCATGTACAAATTCATCTGATCAGGGGGAAAAGCAATAAAAGCATCACTGAGATAAACTTGGGAACCACTTCAATTGACGTACAGCGATTTTTTGGCCAGATAGGCCCAAGGTCCTAAGGGGACATAGTACTTCGTAACGCTCTATGATGACTACATAGCCGTATCAGCAGTTAGATTTATGGAACGTAAGTGTGATACAGGAAATAAGCTGAACGAAATGATTGCTGAACTAGAAGCAACAGATGGGAAAAGGTGTACATAAAATTCAAATTACAAAGAAGATGATACTGGGTATACAGGGGACCGAAAATAACCGGTCCATTAGAAACATACGCATGGAAAATGGGGGGAAATATGCTGGCAAGGATATAACGCAATTGTTCCGGGAAAAGGGTATACATCCTGATTACACCTCTGCATACTCACCAGAATCCAAGGGAAGGTCCGAGAGACTTGATAGGACCTTATTGGACAGAGATAGAACTATGCTGAATCAATCGGATATGGGTCTACCAAAAGAAATGTGGGCTGACACCTTCTGCACATAAAAATATATCCGTAGTCGAATGTAATCTAGGGCCTGCCAGTTGAACGACAAAACTCCTATTGAGGCCTTAACTGGGACCAAGCCAGATATCAACAACTTCAGGAATTTGGTTACAAGGCAGTGGTTTATCTACCTCATCAAAGAAGAACAAAAGGCAAGTTTGGACCCCAAGGTAAATACGTCTTATTAGTAGGATACAGTACATGGGGGCTTATAAAGTATTTATCACGGCAATTGACAAGTTTAGAATCACTGAGAACGTAAAACTAATCGAATCAGTTGAAAATGAGATTGAACTCCGGTGGCGTCACCGAATATGGGCGAATGGGATAACGACGTTGATGAAGTAGAGAAACCAACACGGACACTAGACGGTATAAAAATATATCCGCTTCAAATGACAAGTTTACGCAGAATCCCTGTGATGTTAATGATGTTTCGCCTCATATAGAAATCGAGGGGAAAAATGAAGAGAACGAAGAGGATGAAATCGATTCAGCTAATATCGAAGACGTGATACACTACCCAGATATCCGCCGGTCGATAGGGAACTCGAAACCTTCAGGTAGGCACTCAGCTTTTGCATTAATCCTCCATTCTATGGCTGAAAACGGAAACGCAGATGATCTTCTTACATTAAAAGAATAAGAAGAAATTAAAGAGCAAGAAAAGTGGCGGGAGGCAATGACAGAGGAAATTAGCGGGATTGAGAAAATGGTGGCAGGAGCGTAGTAAAACTCTCTACAGGTTCAAAATGATTATGACAAAGTGGGTTTTCCAAATAAGGCTTAAGTAGATGGTTTCGTAAATAGATACAAAGATCGCCTCGTTGCGAAAGATTTTAAACAGCGTCGCGGTATAGAATACGTAGATGTATATGTACCAGTAGCCAGATATTTAACGTTGCGTACAATTTTGGCCGCAGTACTACAGTCCAAATGGAATCTCCTTCAACTGGATGTGCGTGTAGCTTTCATAGATGGGCCATCACAGGAAGATATTTACATCCAACGGCTTGAAAGATTGATTCGGAACTGGAAGGAATATTACGATCTTAGATCTCAAACGAACTTTATGCTATAAAGCAGGTAGTCCAAGCGTGGAACTATCATCTATGCAGCATACTACGTGATATAAGATTCACTGAGAGCGACGAAGATGAATCTTTCTTTTACAGAATAACGCAGGTGGGACTGAGTCGGTCCGGCCTTGGTTAGATCGAATCTAGCTACTAGCGGAAGTAGACGATATAAACATTTCTCTGCCAAATGTAGTTCTACTCATGAAATTGGCGAATGGGATGGCCAAGAAGGTAGAACAGCGAGTGAAAAATTGGTGGAGAGAGTTTTAGGAATCAATATTTTGAAGCGTGATGATGAAGTATCAATTTCAAATAAACTGTTCTTGCACTCTATCTCCCGTCGCTTTCGCATGACCGAAGCAAAAATAACCCCAAATCAAAATGCTGCAGGAACTAAAATAAAGAGGGATTACCAGGGGAAGTCAACAAATGTTTCGTATCAGGAGCTTATCAGTACTCTTCTTTATCTGGAAAACATCGTACGGCCTGATTTTTCATTCGCGGTTGGGAGGCTTTGCAGGTTCTGTTGAGACCCCCGGGAATCTCATTGGACAGCGGGCATACGGGCCACAGGTATTTGAAATGTAATAAAGAACTGTGAATCACCTATAGAAAAACCGACTATCCAATCATAAGATTCTGCGACTCGGACTCCGCAAGGAACATGAGCCACCGAAAGTCTACTACCGGTTTCATGTTTAAATTTGGGGGTAGGGTGGTAAGTTGGAAGTCCAAGAAACAGTCAATCGTGGATCTATTGATAGCAGAGGCCGAATATGTGGCACTATTTGTTACATCAACGGAGGTGATTTGGCTGGAGCGAATTGGTCTGGACCTAGGATTATACAAAGAGGGTCCAATGGTAATACAAGGTGACAATACAGTGGCACTAGGGATGGCGAAAAATTCAAGATGAACGGATGCCTCCAAACATATTTCCATCCAGTATCACTTCATCAGAAGTATGAGTAAAACCCAGACGATTGAGGTACCGTACATACCGTCGGAAAAGAATACAGCAGATGTACTATCCAAAGGACTGGAGAGAGTTATGCACTAAAGACACACCGCTGCAATGGGAATGAACATCGATGGAATTCAAGAGGAGGAGGAGTGCCGAATAGTCGTTCATCTGGAATCAATCTAGACCAGTATCACTGTAATGGGGAAATACAACGTTACATTACAGTACCCCTTTGCGGATTATCAATGTGTATTTTCATATGCGTGTTATGGGGTTGACACTCCACTACGGTCAGTTACCTGAATATTTCGTGTAGAATCTGATATTGCGATAAAGTATTATATAAGACGTCTTCTCTAGGAAGACGACTTAAATGTAATAAAAGTATTTCAAGAAAATGGAACAACTCATAGAAATCTACTGTGAGTCTCTACAATCCTCACGTCGAAATCCTAATCCGACAAGCATCAGTACTGACGAAAGGTCGGCACAGAAAAACTACTCGTTACTTCCTGGACCGGAAGTTAATCTAGATCTAAAAACAAAACCATTTCCATCTTGACGAAGTTTGCTAGCCTAAAATATGAAACTTTTCAAATAATCCTAAAAAATTCAGATCGACGTTTGTGCTGCAACCGCACAGACTGTTACCTATTAGCTAACAACTTCAGTATGTAACTCATCGGCAGACGCAAACGACAATTGTTACTGTGATGGCAGGTGCTGTAGCAGTACAGGCAATATATACAATGCTGATGTAAACTATGGTGGTCTTGTAGTGATGGACCTCAACTCGTCGGAGAGAAAACCGAAAGCTTCAATACATACGTCAATTTGTTTGTTTCTTCTGCACCCAGATTAAATCGACAACATTTTTCTGGTCCAGATAAATAATTCTCGATTTTTCTTTGTGCAATTTACATATTTCCCATTTTATCTAATTTCTAAATGTTCTTATTATCTCCTCATCTTTGTCGACAGGATGTCTGTATGTGAAATTTCGATAATTGTGCAATGGACAACATTGACTATGAGAAAGCCAAGAGTTCTGATATTGATGAATATTTGAAGGAAATTAAACAGGAGATTAGGGATTTTGTAAAAGATCAACTTTACAAAATTCACAAAAACCTGTGCTTATATTACTTGACTTGAGGTCAATTTCTACTGTCTCCTCAAGTTTGAAGTGCTATTCCTATTGCGCAGAATCTCGTATTACTCAAAACTAATGTAAGAAGTATATATATCGACAGGCAGATTAGACACAAACATTGGTTATTCAAAGACAGTTTATGAAGATTTTAAACGAACAAACTGCCAGAGAGCTTTTAGGAAGACGACTAATCTCCTTAAAAGATTGGAGATTAAAATTTCCTGCATCTTCGAGACTTCTTTGACGAACATGCAAATCTAAGTCGGTCAAGTCACATCAACATCATGCCGCTTACAGAGAAAAATTGTCAACCATTTATTGGATTATTGGATCATCCCTGAAATCAGGTACCACGTGATAGTTGTCAGTTTGAATTATAAGGTTTTCTAATAATCAAACCCAAAATGAAGTCTGCCTTAGTTTTTACCAGCTGTTCCGAGGGAGGCGAAATCTGCCTCTGAAATACAGAATCAGCAATAAAAGCATTTATGTAACCAGCAATTCAGTACTGTCTGATTAGCAGCTGAGCCCACAGGACCACAATCAGCGTCATAAGAGTTCCACACGGAAATATATTTATACCTTATGTAACTTACAGTAATTATACTGTCAGCTCGTACACAAGAACCGTCGTCCTCTTTGCATTCTTAACTAGATGACGGTCATGACGAAATAAACATCGATGACAACCGATCATCGAGTTATTCGATTTTATAAATCTACCTGATTTACCACAATTTATGTCATACCCCAAACTGGGGCATGGTATCCCAAAACAGTAGGTTCAAATAACCGAACAAAAATCAATTTGATGATTTCTCCGTTTATTCCCCTTTCGGATTTTTGGGTATCTCCAGCCCATCAAAATTTGAGGGGCAGTTTAATTGCCTACAATTTAACCCATATTATTTAATTCAAAGAATTATTTAGAAGGACTTAGAATTATCTCTCCCTCAAATTTTTTAATAATATGGCCGATCAATAGCACGCATTTTAGAATTGAACAAATGGTAGTACGTTCAAAATATACAAATGGTGCTAATAAGCATTAAACGAGTATCCACGTTCTTACCAGAATGTACTGTAGCTAGGGCCTATCTTTCAAATGTTAATGAGAGTGTGTCTTTTTTATTCGAGCACAACGGTGATGGGGGAAAAACCCCAGGTTTAATGGGTGCGGCCGCCGTGCCAGTAGTTGTATACTAACGGACGGCGGCGTAATGACAGCGGTGTAAAAACGCACTGTAAGTCTGTAGTTTGTTCTATATAAAATCAATGATAAAACGCCTGTGGTCACCAACCCATACTGTAGCCTAGTGGTCGGGAGACACCAGGCTATACGGAATTTTGGGAGTTCGGATCCCGCAGGGTGCACTTAAAGGTAGCGGCTCTGGTGAGGGTCTGACCGGCATCGCCATTTGTGACGGTGCCACGTTTTGTTCCCCGACATATGGCATGGTTTGATTGGCTCAGCGTCTGTCCATATTACCACGTGTCAACATCCTATTGGCTATTAGCTTGGACGCGTATTTGGCGGGAATGTGTGTGGATGGCGTGTTACATAGAAAAATAGAAAAAATCATAATGATAACAGCATTCTCACCAATGTTTAGACAAAATTCGGAGTCTGATAATTAAAAGCGGATGAACAAACTCATTTTTACAAAACATCACTTTTTGATATGTGATTTACGAGCCATGAAATAAACGATTATGGAATATCTTCCCTTCCTAATGACTCTGACTCCCTCTTTCTTGAAGACAATCTCAAATCCTGTACTGTTCTTCATAATGTTTCTAATGATTCGAACAACTCCTTTACTTTTAATTCTGAATTTCCCTTTTCGACTTCGACTTAGTATTGATACCTTAATCCCGACACCACATCTCAAATTTTCTTTTCTACATGACTTACACGTCCTTCCTTTCACAATCACTGCTTTGAAATTCAATAGTTTTGATAAGCTTGGCCATTCCTCTTTCGAATACTTAAGAAAGTCGTTAAGTAATATATTCATATTCCTTCTTAATGATAAATCTGATCTATACATAGGTGGAGGTGGAAGTGAAGGTAAACGATATGAAGTAGAGCTAGACGAAAAATGATAATCAGAAGCTGAACAAAGTGCATTGTATACTGCACTAGTTTGGATGTCATAAATGTGCCAAAATAAATCAAAGTATAAGTATGCCCAGTCTGTATTAGTAGCAATCATTTTCAATATATCAACAAAAACACCATCACCACCGACCGCAATACTAATAATAACATAACCATCATTAACTTTCATGTCATTTGAAATCTGTGCACTCTTCATTTTATCAAGGTCTTGTCCATTTGATAATAAAATAAGAGTCCTTCCATTACGGTTTTCTTTTGTTTTCGATAGTAAGCTACGACATGCTGATAAACCTGTTGAATGCATTGTCGCGCCAAGATTAAGATCAATACCAGATCGAGTTTTAAAGTCAAAATCATAACCACTCCTCGTTTGTTTGATCAGTGGGCGTGATTCTGTAGTGTAACTCACAGCTGATAATGTCGTAGAGTTAGCATTGAGCTGTTGAAATTTTATCATCTGCTTGGTTATTTCTGTTGCGGCGGACATATAATCATAATATCCCATTCGACTTGATTCATCAAATGCTATACAAATATCCTGCCCTATTGTGTTGTTACATTGTCCTGATGCTTCGCAAACTACTGTTAAAGTGAGACAGAAGATAACTATAGTGAAATACATTATTGTTTTCCGTTCTTTTGTTTTTGCATTCATGAGTCAAGATGTACTGAGATCGTGTTGAGGTGTTTAGGTTTATAGCAACCCGAACACAACACATAAAATATAAAAAATTTTTAAAATATAAAAGTGCAAAGAGTGGATGGAAAACTAAATAAAGCATACACGCTCAGTATTTCCCCTGGTGAACGACATTTTTTCGGGGTAGAACAAACATCCAATGATTCTGATGTAAATGTTAACAACATCGCAAACACATCGAGATCATTTATTTTTCAGAATTTTAATTTCCCAGATTTTGTGATTTTGGCACGACATGGGCGCCCAGTAAATTTTTTTTTTTAATAATATTTTTACCGGGCGCCCATTTAAAAATAGCAGATTTTTATAAAAATATGCTACTGTCATGTGAACAATATTCACACGTTAATATTATTTGGTATCACATGGCTCATATTCTTCCTCGTAATTTATATTTTCAAATTGAAACTGTTGAAGACATGGGTGCAGAATTAAATCATCATAAAGCGAGTAGCCGTCCATTTTAACGACAACCGCTTGGATGAAAGGGACAACGAAAATGGCAATACAATAAGAATACCGAGGTAAATTTGAAATCCAAGACGTATGTTCTATTCACCTTTCAAGATGTTGCATAAGCAAAATAAGGCTTCCTGCTGATATGGGAACTTGGTTCCAGAGCGACTTCTATTTCTCTCTGCTGACGAAAATATAATGTGAAATAGAAACGATTTCATACGTTTCCAATTAGAACTGCCCAAAGGCTCGTTACCTCTATCTCTGAAGGCTCTGTGTGTTGGGCTATTGGGAAGCATGACACTGCCCTGAGATGTTATGCATTATGTCACACCAATAGTCCGCCATAGTACATTCCCTCCCGTTATTATCATAAAACATCAGTAAGCTTGACATGGGTGGTCTCGGGTCTAATGATAAAGGTGTTGAAAACACCTTGGGGTACTTCCGCCTTTAACTTTCGTTCCTTTATTTTGATTTGGAAGACGGTACACTACGTGGAGGTATCTTCATCCCGCCCATACTTTGACGATGACATTTGAATGAGATTGTGAATCTACCGTACAGTATGAACACGTGTACGTCATTGTCCTAGGCTACCTCCGACATTCGCAGCCAGAGTACAGTATAGACTGATCAGATCGATACTGTATCTGACACCCACTACACGCTACTGTTCACTCCCCTCCTAATCAAATGTACATCCATAATGCTGGGCAACACGGTGCACCTATGAAATAAGTAATGAGAGTGATACTGTCGACAGAAGGCAGTCCAAGAATTATTTCCTTTCATGAAAATATGTCATATGTTTTCACATAATTATTTCGTATCCGTATCTTACATTTTACTGTTCCATGATATCCCTAATCACGTTACAGGTCATTATAGTGAACTATTCCTAGATTTCATATTTTGGGGAAGTAACAAAATAGTTCAATATATTGAACTATTATTTTATCCCAAGCCGACTGTATGACCTGACCATTTTTCTGTATGTGGGGGGAATCTCGGATATTGGCAACGGTCAGAATACTTGCAATTTATACAGTTCGCAAGGGAACTATATTTTCCTTGTAATGAAATGTAATCGTTATTAATTGACTTTCATTTAAGTAAAGAAATTAAAGAAATTAATTTACTAGAAAATGATGAAAGAATCCTTTTCCGAAATGGTCAAATCGAAATGGACGAAGGGCAATCCATCTCGGCCACTAGGATTGTGACACGTACACTCTAAAAAGGAGGCGCCCCCGCAAAGAGGGACGCCCGTCCTCTTCCTGCGTCCGTGCCATGGCTTGAACTCCCAAAATGCAAGCTGCTTGAGCTGTAGCGCTAACCAGTAGGCTACCGTACAGAACGGGGTGAACTATGATTAGAACTGGGGTATTTGTATTGAATGGAAGTTACACTGTAAGCTTCAGTATTGACTGGAACTGAACAGCACGGTTCATTTTCCCTTCTTTTATTTAATGTCTTACTTCCGGCCGCCGCCGTGAAAATAGAAAGGGATCATCGAGGGTAGCGGCGACAGTTTCGGTTTTAGAAAAAGTGTTTTGTTTTAGTGGTAGCACCGCGTCTTCGATTTCAACTTCAAGGATTACAACTTTAACCATCCTGGACGCACTCGCCCAAGGATCGATCAATTTGAAGCCGAACAAGTCCGACTCTTATGATGGTATGAAAATTCTAGTACCAGAATTTTAGTCTGGCTTCTACCACATTCTGTGATTTTTTGGTGAAGTCGAATCAATTA
>JAULBU010015456.1:0-21327 GCA_032358235.1 Odonthalia washingtoniensis | reverse complement strand
TACGTTTTGTTGATGTTGACGTTCCACCACTTGTCCATGACTCAATCTCTGGCGTGTCTTCTTCCATGGCAGACAATATGGGATTATTTGCCTTTGCCTTCTGTTTTTTCGCTCGACGTTCTTTCTCGTCACTACTCTGTAGGTCAATGATTTCACGTTACTGCATTTTACTGCTTCTAGTATGTGCCGAAATAATTCCATGGACATCCATTCCTGTTGTTTGCTTTCCTGTATTCCCACCGTCATTACTTCCTTTGAAGAAGTACTGCCTTATTTTTTGACAAGTATGTCATGGCGATAACTTGCACTGGTAGCCAATTTTCCAGACCTATTTCCAAAAAATACTCAAAAAGTCGCATTTCATTACGAAAGGATTCATGAATAGATTGCCTCCTTGTTCTTGTCTCTTGTCTATGGGATGACAAAAGCCATTAGGTCCTGCATTCTATTCGGAAGTTCTTCTCCTGGAAAATTACGCTCACCAGCGCAATTGCTTCCAATAATGTCTGCATAGACTTCAAGAAATTATTACCAAGCCGATAGAAGACAGTTGCATCAAATTTTGCCTTTGTTGGGCTTCCAAAATAAGCTTCAACTGCATCCAATAGGCAAATTATAGTCTCATCCGTACTTTTGATGAGAATTACACTGTTCCAGTACGTCACACCTCTTTCTTTAGAATCGTGCCCAGTTCCAAACTGCGGTATGGCCTTTATCCTTGCCATGATAAATTTGAATCTGACAAGCATGTTTCCCACAGGAGCGTACAGTTCGTATGTTGAGGAACTTTTCGTATCGTGAAAATATGTTGTTTCCATGTCCCTCTCAATATGAACTGTCCTCACTTCTTCAATCGGTATCTTATATTGTTCGGTAACTGTCTCAGCATATCGTATGACACTGCTCATGAGATCAATGAACGAAATGTCCTTTTTTCTCTTCGACTATGATATGTTTCGAGACCTGCTGAGATTTATAACTTCCTACGGTGTTATGGTCTCCTCTTCCTTAAGTAGGAGAAGAGCGTCACGAATACGATCTCTTGCGCAATTTTTTTCGACAGTTACCATTCCACCTAGAATTTGAAGTGCAAACAGGCGTTGTATACCGTCCAAAATAACTAATCACTTGTTGGACTTCAGTACAATTCTATCTCTTTCCTGATTGCACGATTTCGAGATACCACTATGCTTACAGTCAACATCTTCAGATTCGAAAGTCACAGAGATCTTTCCGAACCAAACTTTATATCGCTCTTGTTCAAAGAATGTAACGAATCCATCACAATTCTCTTTGATGACATCCATGAGAGGGCCCTTAACGTTTCTGACTTGACTGAATAGAAGCCATTATTCGACAGTTATATAATTACTAAGTCAAAAGTCTGTAAGCGTAACAGACCTCCTGCTACCGATCTCCTCATTACCATCCCTGTCCGAGCGTTGAATTACGATAAAACTCATATCTTGAGAGTCTCATCAATGAACAGAATTTTCTGATTACAAATCAAGAAAGATTACTAGGTTGCTACCACTTCCATTATTTTTATAATATGGATATTTCCGTTCCTTATGAATCTCCTTGATTTGAACATCTATTATTTCCACTCTGCCTAAGATTTCATCCAGTGCAGCCGTTGCCCATTTCGCTACGCTGCCTAAGTTAGTTCCAATTCTAGCCCTCATGGTTGCTGTACCAACAAGGATTTCACTCATTTCCAAACAACCAATGCCACGTCACACTCGGAATGACTTCACCACTTCCACGAAATCATAATCTAGGCAGTACATCTCAACAGAAACACCTGAAACTATACACCTCACAGCTGCATCGGTACCGCATTTCTATCCAAGAACCAACTTGTGGAATAGTTTTTCAACGGTCCCGGGAGGTAGCGATACATGAGACACTTGCCAGTGCAGATGCTGAAGATGACGACATAGTTGACTATAAACGTATTATGTTGTAGTTGAGAAATATTGAAGTTAATTTACGACGTCTGGTTGTGGAAAAGCATATCGTAATGTTCAGAAATATATCAAGTCAGTTGATTACGGGTTGTGAAGAAGTATATCGTATTGTTGTGGGCAATATATAGAACAGATTATATTGCGATTTGACAATGACTTCGTTCCCGTTGTATGGCTTTGATGATCGGTTTTTTGTCTTTGTTATCATAACTGGAAATGTTTTCATCATAAACGGAACTGTTGTATGAATTTCTTAACCGGACGGTGCTTCTGTAACAAAAAAATAACAGAACCGTGTAACGCTGTATTGAACTCACCCCTCGTATATTGCAACTTAATTTTGCGGCACAAAAAGTTCGCTCGCAAATATTTTCTAATAGTTTTTCTTCATATGGAGGTCAAAAAATTACAGAACATTACATATTCAACTTTTTGCACAAAAATTAATTTTTTAATTTTAAAAACATTTTCCTCCATATGAGTTGAAATTCAGGCTGACTGAACTTGTTTTTATTGTTAGAGAAGCGCTCACGCGCGCAGCAAGTGTATAAGTACAGTTGCCTTCCTTTTTCGTCACTCATTAATTGTCGCAAGCCGACGGCGGTGCCAGCTTAATTCTATCTGCAGCTGTTCTTACACTGTTACACACTTACAAAAACATGTAATTGTGTTCTTAGCTGTGTCGACACTTCTGAAATGTCAAAACTTCTGCTCGAAAATTCTTCGAGTGACCTCCATGATAAAAAAAAGAACAAAAAATGTTTCATGCAAAAAAAGGAAACTAGTCAAACTCAATCCCACAATTCCACAGGCGTCTTCAACAGCTGAGTTCTCAGCAGTTCGAAATGACTGGTCGCTAGTGTCTTCGTTAACAAGTCAGCTAACTGCTAATCGCTGGGTCTGTAAGTCAATTTAATCTCTTCGCTCAGAACATTTTACCGTAGCTAATGATAACGTAAACGCATGTGTTTGGACGTTCAAAAAATTCCCTCACCTCTGACCAAAATCATAAAAGATTGTCCTCGTGTATGTTTGTAGCTTTTGCTGGTTTTTCAGATCATTGAGTAATAAACGAAACCAGACAATCATTCGCGTTGCCGAATCGGCAGCGATGTATTCAGCCTCGGCCCTACTATGGGTAATTATGCTACGTCTTTCAGACGTCCAATCTACCAGCTGTTTTCCAACATATTCCAGAATCCCTGTATTTGATCTTCTAGTTTGGACGTCATTATCCCACGATGAATCAACGTACACATGAAATCCCTTTGATGCATCGATTATTCCATGAGAAACTACATAAGTCCTAGTGCCTTTTAAATACGTTACTAAGCCCTTGAATACACTCCAGTGCGAGGCATGGGTTTTCGACAAAACGGGATAGCTCGAAAACTGCCAAAGCGATGTCTGGTCGGGTGCACATACTGAGATATAGCATACATCCAACCAATTCTCGGTGTTGGCATCTTTTCCTTAGATCTCTGATTCAATATGGGAATATGAGTTTCTTGAAGTCTATGTCTTTGGATAATGGCACTGAATTTATCTTTCAGTCTATCAAGTTGAACCTTTCTAGGATCTTGTGGATATATAAGTTTTGTGTTACATGAACGCCTTTTTTCATATTTATGACATGCGTACCCGGGAACCATTTTCAACACACATGTCCGTCATCTTGAATCTGTTAATCAGGACTGATTTTTCCTCTGAAAATATTTTGGCATCTGTTGCCAATATTAATATGTCGTTTACGTAAATTAAAATTGCCAGATATATTTTTCTTTTGTTATACCTAGTGTATAAACATTTATCAGCTCCAATGGGAGTCATCCCAGCACTTCTCTTTAAAAAATCTTCAAAAACTGAATCCACATCCTGAGGGTTTCCGTTGATCCATAAAGCGCTTTAAGTAGCTTCTAAGAGTTTTCCTCCAGTAATTAGGTGATCCAACCCCGGTGGTGGATGGACGTACACAGCATCATGACGAACTGAATTGAAGAATGCTGTTTTGACGCACATCTGATTGACTGTAGGCTTCGGCTTGACGGCTAGATATAATAAAAATCGTAAAGTATACATGCATGACACCGGTGCATGTATCAGGTCTGTGGGAGTGCTTGTACTCCTTGACTACCTAGCGTGTTTTGCGCTTGACTGTTTGAAAATGTTCATTTTCCTGTGATCGAAATACGTATCGAGTTTGAATGTGTTCTCGGTTTTGTGGTCTATCTACAATCCCGTAGACTTTTAATCTTTCAATGGAGTCGAGTTCTTCCTGACATGCCTTTAGCTGTTCTTCATTCTCTGCATGAACCATCCTTGAAAGTTTCAAATGATTCTACTTTTATTCTGGAAGACGCTGAAATGTGTGCAGCTTCTTGTAATGTGATTTTTCTATCTTGGAAATTATCCTCCTGAAGGATTGTGTTCTTGTTGACCGTCAGGTTTGTAGTGCGTATTTCCTCTGCGCTGTAGTTTCCGTTTTAATAATCGCTATCTGAACTGGTTTCATTGATATATGAATCTTCCACGGACTTGTGCAATTCTTATGCTGTGTTGATGCCAGCCTTATATTCATGTTCCCCAACTATCATTGAGGCTGATGATGGAGTTTGTTGAGATTGAGATGGCTGCGCGCCATCATTGATGTCCTTGATTTTTGGTTTGTTCTTTCAACCAATTGGGCGTCTGCGACTTTTCTTTGGGATTACAGACACATTCTTATTTGTTTGATTGTTTTCTTCTTTTACGACGGCGGCAGGTTCGTTTTCCAGAATTCTGACACGTGTCAAATCTGGAACTTCTTCATTGGGTGGTGTGGACGTCACACATGTTTCGAATGTTTTTTTGTCCCGGATGTGGGACTGTGTTTGTGGGTACCCGTTCTACACCTTAATATTTCTAGGTTACTAACCTTTTTTCGATTTTTAGGTTTTTTTTAAATTTTTTGTCTTGAAGATTGATGATTGGCCGGCGAGTCTGATGATTTTTGTTCAACATGTCTGTTGATTTTTAGCTCATTTTTTGAGTCGTGAACAAACGGTATTTCGTCAGGTAATTCAATGAATGTAACGTCTATTGTGTGGGCGAAACCTTTTGTTTCGCTGCAGTAGCCTTTGTAGCATAGTTGGCGCTCGTCCATTTTGACCAAAAATCCTATTTCAGCTGTGACATCCAGCTTCCTTCGGAGCTGCAACGGCATATATATTATCGTCGTTCAACCGAAAGGTTTGTAAACCTTCAAGTCTGCCGTTCTGTGAAAAAATCTTCCAAAATCTGTTTCCCTGTTTCGGAAAGTATCAGTTGTACATGTGTTTGTAATTTTAAATGCGTAGAGCACATCATGGTCCCACCACAATTTACTCAAACCACTATCAATGATCATTGCTCTCGACGTTTCTACTAACGTCCCATTCATGCTTTCTGCTACATGCATTCGAGCATGTGCCCGCGACCAGTAGTAGAGTGTGTAATAAAATTTTCTCTCAGATAGTTCTAAATTTATTTTGGTGCGTACTTCTAGCTCTGATCGGTTCTAAGCGTTTGTATCCCATAACCCCTCATGTCCATGAATAATTTGTAACTTTAAATGTTTTTTAAAGTATCAGTTTTTGATTTCATCAAGAAGGTGCATTCCAGACGAGATGAATCGTCAATGTACGTTTAGGAGTACAATTCACCATATACACTGGGTAGCGAAAATGAGCCTCAAGTATTGGAAGAAACTAGTTCTCCTGGTCTATTTGTTCTTACTTTTGGCCGCTTAGGTCGTTTTATGTATGCACCAGCATGTGCTTTTCCTTGAGCAAATATGATACAGTTTAGGTGTTTCTTTAACTCATTCTGCATAACAGGTAGTATCCCCAGATTCAATAAATGTTTTATGCCATTTAGATACAAATGTCCCAAACTTTGATTCCAGTCTCGAAGGTTGTGTTCATAATAGTCATTGTAGTTATCTTCCTGGTCTGTGTCTGATGAATCAGTTTCTACTTAACTGTCTTCTATGCCTGTTTGGACGTACGTTTTGGTAACAGTGTTTTACTTATATAAATTTCTCTGAATTATGTATAGGTTATTATTTCCCTGCTTTCCTTTTGCAGTTTTGAAGTTATTTTTCTTTATAATACATTTATCATTTTTGAAAATGAAGATTGCATCATTTCCTTTCGTCATTTGGCCGATCGATAGTAGGCTTCTACCCATCTCTAGGATCATTATTACTTCTGAAAAATCATAATTTGAACATGTTCTAGTGATCGCTAGTCTTTGGCTCCCAGCGGCTGTAACCGAACCTTTATAATCATTTTTATTTCGGTGCAGCCTGTTATTATCATTTGCATAACGATGGAAAGGACCGGAGTCTAGAATAAATTGTTGGAATTATTCGCTTATCTGTTCTGAGCACGTGAAGAAAAACTTATCTTCAACTACATGTGCTTTGTATGATGGTTTCGGTACCATTTTACGTTTTCCCATCTTTTACTATTGCAGTCCATCATCATGTGGCCTGTTTTTCACACCAATGGCATTTGCTTTTGATTCTCTATGATGATGGTCCGCTTTTATCAATTTCAGTGGTTTCAATAGCAGATCCAAAATTTCCCCTGAATTCTTTTTTAATTATTTTTCTATTAGTATATTGGGATCCCCGACGTCTTCCTTGCATAGCTCTTGAAGTTTTATTACGAGCACCGTGAAAGGTTGTTCTTCCAATGAAACGTCTATTGTTCGTATGATGAGTTTATAAATGTAGAGCAGCCCTTTTGTAAATATTCCCCATTTATCGGTATTTGACACTTGATTGTCATGCTCGTCGAGTCTTAACACAAACTCTTGGATTCGGCCTTGATACGATATAACACTTTCGGTGGTTTCCCTTTTCTTATTAATGACCTGTTGATATGCTTCACGCAACATGTACGTGTTTTTGGATCTACATTGGTATAGGAGAGCATCTCATAGACTACCTACATCTCATTTTTCTGTGATTCCACTAAAGGAGCGTGTCGTTCGTGGTGTGAGGCAGCGCACTAAATATGTTCGGGCTAAGACCTTGTTGTCTTCTTCATCCTCTTTTGACTCTTTTCATTTGCTCTCGGTAGCAGTGGCCAGTTTGTTTGTTTTTATATCATTGATACTAGTCGCAAGTAATTGTGATTCTGCATTATACAGGAAGTATCGGTGGAGATTTATCTCCACCATATGGTTATAGAAATTAAACACCCAGATTTTAACGTCCTCACTTAGTTCGAAACGATTAAAACAGCGTAGGAAATACATTCTTTTGTTGTCGTTTGAATCTTCAGTCATTTCTCCGAATGTTGTTCTGAGCGTTCTACTTTTTTTGCATTTGCTACATTTTTTGGTATTGAGAATCCACAATTTCAATCAGTTGAAATTCAGGTTGACTAAACTTGTTTTTATTATTAGAGAAGCGCGCGCGCAGCAAGTGTATACGTACACTTTCCTTCCCTTTTCGTCACTCATCAATTGTCGCAAGCCGACGTCGATGCCAGCTTAATCCTATCTGCAGCTGTTATTACACTGTACACACTTACAGAAGCATGTAGTTGTGTTCTTAGCTGCGTATAAATTTGTCAAATGTGAACGATATGGAGGAAAAGTGTAACATTTTTCTTTGTCTGTTACATTAGTGTAAACAGGCCCAACCCGACGCCGTGTGGAAAATTAAATATTTAATTTTCTACAATATATACCAGGACACAACATTATATAACTTTCCCGGACATACCACCGCGGTACTACTACCGTTACGATACCATCTTCACGTTTGTACCTATTCTTCCACCTTCAAGGTCGACGATTACGCCTCTACTTGAATAATACGACCTCCCACAAGCGTCATCATCCCGTTGCAGAAACGATTTATTCAAAATCATCATATCAGAATAAATAACTACACACATCAAGATAAATTGAAAGCAACAAAGTACAACTTGATAATTTCAACAGCAACTTCACAATTCATACATTCTTCTCCGCCAACATCAGTCACAAGTATTTTAAAATTAATTTCAACCTTGTACATCCCATTCGACAACAAATTTAAACTTATTTTTCAACACGGATCTGAGCAACACCACAAAATGTCATCTTCAACTTCTACCAGAACATTCTCTTCGTGGAAAACTCAGCAAGTGATTCTGAATTAACTAGATTACTACTGCTTTTATGTATTGACAGTTTCCCTGGTTCATCTTTCAAAGAAAACTTCAACTGGAGGAATGTCACCTTCAAGCATTTTCTGAAATGTTTGAGGTTCCAAGACGACCCCATTTCCAAGCGAAAAACAACACGTTTCGAAATTAAGGAGAATTACAGAAAAAGGCTTTGAAACAATCGGTAATCGAGTCTATAGGAGCTAATTGTGACAAGGTACTAACAGAAATGGGTTCTCAGAAAGTGCGTCAGATAGCCGGTGCGTCTCCTGCCATATACAAATATGGTTGGAGAGATGAACGCACACTGAAAATGTTCACTGACTTATTTACTGAAAAATTCCCTTCGACTGGTTTCTTAGTGGGTCCAACATTCATTCACATGACGATCCAATCACCAATCAACTGGGAAAAGACCAAGATGGGACCCATTCAACATGTCTATCCCAAGAACTTTCGAATGTCTCCTATTTTACTGCAGTATTCATTTGGCTCTGAGACAATGTCTAGAAAAAGTTGTAAGACGCGTGATAGAAATATTCTTAGCATCAAACATTTCACTGGTACTAGAATAGGATTGGTTTGTTAAACAATTTTCAAGTCGTAGGAAAGACTGTCAACATCAATCTACATTCCGCTAGTCAGTAGAATAATGTCACCGTACATCTTTTACATCTCAGCAACATCAACATTCGAAGCTATTTTTACAAGAAATGAAGATTTTTTATCCAGTTACTCAAGAAACAAAATTTACGTCAGATGATGAACCAGTCACTATAGAAGAATTGGTGTTTAAACAAGCTTGGAATAAAAATAACAGAGTGGGCGAAGCATTTCGTTACATGGCATCTTCATTTTTCACCAATCTACACAACTTATTGTGTAACATCTAGTTGTACGAACTCGATTCGGGATTTCCGCAATGCATTTCTGGTATACCTGGTCATATCTCCGAGCCTCTCAACTTATTAATTCCAGTTAGTAACACCATGGAAGTTATAGTAGACATTGATGATGATTTTTCGCCTTAAGAGGAATCTGAAACAGGTAATCATTACCTGTTATGGTGAACGTGAACGTGAACAGTCTTACGAACACTTGCAAAGAAATAAGAAGAAATATAATGTTGGTGGCAACTAAGATACGGAAATACCCCCGAACCAATCTTAGGATACTGAAAGAAGTTAAGAAATAATACAAGGTCAAAAGAGCAGCTTCAAGTGAGCTGACTACAATGGAATTGAAAGCGATGGAAGTGCTGAAAATAAGTGTGAAGAATTACTGCTGCTGACATGACTGCGGTTTTCAGTCCCTTACTGACACACTTGGAGATACTATGGGTCAGGCTCTGCAATATAATGTTATTTTCATTCTAACAGACCGTCCATAAATAATCAGATATATCAGCGACTATCCAAATTCAAATCATTATGATCATGATGATCAGTTCACGGTAGAAGAAACGAAGGCATTCGTAAATTTCTCTAAAAATGTTTTGACACCGGTAAGTCATGTGCATATGTTTTGTTCAGCAATACAATTTTCTTTCTGGGTTCAACATATTATGTCGAAGAGGGAATTAATACCATTGGAAAATCCTGAAGATGATTAAATTAGAAACAGATACAAGACTGAAATAATCCTTTAGGTGTGGAGGAATACCGCTCCATTACACGAAGACAAGGGATTACTATGCATCAGATCCAAGAACATGCGGTCTCACGCATCTATCTGTGGTTGAACCTGCATTACACATCTGGAAGCATGGTATGGTACGGGATCACGCTTTGAAAAGAATAAACTACAGTCGTTCCGTGTTCATTATTTCTGTTCATCCCGGAACATATAATTAATGAATAACATACCGAGGGTCCCTATCAACGAAAAGGTATTCCTTCCATCTCAGAAACATTTTCCCAGTCGGAGAGCAACGCTGCAACCAGAGCAAAATTCAAGACAGTGGATGATGGATATTATCCTCAAATTCACCAATCCGGGTAAGTTGTTTGTAAATCCATGCCCTAGTACATTTTCTGTGGAAATTACATGTATACTTCTCCCAAAACATAGGAAAGTTGTAAGTGGTGATATGGATGATAATTGGTTAGAATGATGATGGACAAAAATGGTCGAATTTTTCGCTCGTCGGATACTAAACGATGAATTCAACATTTTTGGCACGAAATAATATCTGCATGTAGCACAAGAATATTTGAGAGAGCTGGAAGCGATTGCAGTAAAAAAGAAGGGATGTATGGGATATTACTCCTGGACTTTATAAAGTTCAGACTTTTCATAAGAATGTTCGTCACTTCATTTCACATGCCATTATAGATGCATCGTTGTATAACAACAGTGTTCCCATAACGTGGTACAAGTCGAAAATTTCATGGAAGGGAGCCTTTGAGGGAATACCTACAAATATGTTGCTTGAAATAGAGGTAGAGGCTCTATTATTTTCCTAGAATGTCGAATTATTGCAAATGATTAGATCGTCCGAGCGGTTCATGGGACACGACAAATGTGTTGATGTTGAGAAAATGTTGATGATAGGGATATAATGATGATGATTATGATAATATGTTGAGGATGGGGATAATGCTTATGATAATATAGATGATAATATTGATGATGATGATTGATGATGATGTTTGACGATGATTGTTGACAATGTTGACGATGATGTTTCGATAACGATGTTGGGGGATTTTACAGTGATGTTGATGAAGATAATGATGATGTTGAGGATGATATAAGAAGGTATGAAGATGGTATTAAACTATGATGCTGACGATGTTAAACATGACGATATGTTGACAGTAGATATGATAATGACTATGATATGTTGATGATGGAGATGATGATTATGATGATATTGTTAATAATGAAGATGATAAAAAATTTTGATGTTCATAATAATGATATTGACGAAGACGACGTGAAGAGTGGCAAGAAGCCAATAGGGAACGGAAAAGAATATAGGGAGCAAGTAAGCGTGAAATATGGGCGATAGTATAACGGGGGATATACAGTGTCAAGAAACGGATAGTGTCATGGAAATACTGTACACTGAATCCTCTGAATAATAATTACATTCTTATTCAGGTAACGAATTATTTAACTTCCAAAACACGAATTGCATTGTATGAATAGTAATGACATATTTATTCAGGTAGAAAATGATTTACGTTCCACCACAAACACTGCAGTATCGGAATAGTGATTGAATCGTGCAGTAAGAGAGCGATTTATTTATAACACACACGTTAGGGATTCTAAAGGGATTCCACGACACGTTCATCCACATTTCACGACTCAGTTCGAATTGTACTTCATCGTTATATATATATATATTCTCACAGCATTCAAATGAAAGCATACAATGAAAAGTTAGACATTTACAGACAGCAAAGGTTATAAACAAAACCAAGAGACTAGATCAGAAGAGAAAATCGAAGCCGAAAGCGAGAGATTCTGACCGAAACACGCCCGAGGACAGTTTAACTACTGTATCGAGAAGAAAGGAGGTCACACGCAAATACGCGTGCCAGACCAGTGTCGACCTCAAAAAGGGTTGATGGGGGCACACAAGATCTTCGATCTCAATAATTTCGAAGCTGCTTAATAGTAGTAGGTCATCCTGGTCTAACGGCGATTCAAGGAATCGGGTAACTGAGATATATATATATAAACATTCCAAATCACTCTCACAGCCACCACTGATCCCGACGCCAAAAAATTAATCTTACCCAGAAAAATCCGGCTGTAGACTAATTCCATTCTGAAACCATCCACAATCAATCGTGATGAAGCTTTTCTCGAGGTTTTCACAGAAATGAGAATTGATGAAGATTTACTTATTGGTCATTACTATGGAACATTGGTTTACGGAAATATCGGCGGGGGTCAATAAATGACAAAAACGTATTTCAAGGGTTTAATTTCAGAATATAGGGCACAATTCCTGAAATACAGTTCCAATTGTTCATATAAATTTACAACAAGTGATGGATCGAAAAAAAAGGCATGGATTGTCGCTTCCCCATGATACATTACGAGATACATTAATTATTTCCATTAAATCCCTGTAGATAAAGCTTCTGCTAGCGACAAATTGAATAATTCAAGAGCTGTAAATTGAGCTCAGGTGAAAAACAGAAAGTTGAGATCTGATGCGGCTGCAACTTTTCCTATAACGTTGGAGATTTGTGCTTTAGGTCCTATTCAAATTTAACAAGAACTTTTTATTGATTACGGCTATGACCATGTTCATCACAATAAAGACGACTAGTCCATCTATTTTCATTTTTCCCTTAAATTTATCTTCAAGTTGTCTCCTATTATGTGCACTACATTAAACACTTATCACTATAAGTACAATGAGTAACCTGATATAAATTATTTCACTGTTCTCTATAAATGTTATGATAGACTATGATGGTACAAGTAATAACATATATGTTATACTCTGAGTATATAACATATACTTTATTACTTATCACATGTCTCAGAATGACAGCCTGTACAATGACAGGCTCTCATTTTGAGAATGTAACATTACAATAGCCAGTTAGATCCATTTGAGATGTTAGCAACCATACATTTCGATTACTATAAAACAACATAGACAGTTCGTACAAATAATGTTTGAACCAATTACCAAACTCACCTACCCATACATGATTCTTTTACACAATCATGTACGGGTAGATGGGGGCGATCACTGTGGAAAGGGATGAATCTGTTGAATAGGCTCGTACGTTTTCACATAGAACTATATCATAACGTGAACTCTTTCCTACGATTACACACTTGTAGTGCACAAGGGCATGAAATTGGCTACGTTAACCCATCCCAAAGTTGAGGAAGAAAAAAACTGACAACTAACAACTAAATGCAACAATTCATTGCAAAAATTTATTCTACCCAAATATAAAGAAGTAGATAACCATTTACGACCCCGCGAGGGACAGGAAGTCATGTTCTGATTCCCAAACTCCTTAATATCGCGAACTATTCCCCACATTTCCACACTTTTGGATAACAAAAACTGACAAGCAAATATGAAAAGGGAGGTAAGCGGCTGCAATCTCGCGAAGGCCAGGAATTCATGTTAGACTTCCAAACCTCACAAAATCTCAACCGATTTCCTACCTTTCCACACTTGTAGAAAAATGGCTAACAACTAAAGATCTAACAACTAATAACTGATAACGCAAACAATTTATTACCTTTCCCCACTTTGTGAGGATGGAAATTATAAGAATGTTTGGCTGGGAAAGTACGGAGATACTGTTTCTTCGACAATGGATGCAATGATTCTCTTAAATAGACATTTTTCAACCATTGGATGTACGTTGAATATTATTGTTATGAAAACAGGTTCACCTCGTCAAATTATCGGAAAAGTAATCTGAAGAGGTGAAATAGATTTTATAAATTTCCCAACGTGTTCACAATTTGAACACGTATTATACATATCCAAGTAGTCACCACGTAGTTAGTTACTTAAATTCATATCCTTATATATTCTCTTCCATTTCTTATTGATTTCAATTGCCTAATGTTCATCATTTTTTTGAACGTGTCCGATAAATATTGTAACAGGAACGTTACATTTATAATCTCTGAAGTAAATTTTGAACATGTGACATACACACTGCGTGTAAAAATAAGGTAAAAATCACCAATTTAGTGATGGCCTGGTGGGGGTGCTCCTGTATAGATGGTGGATATTATTAAATATTTTGTAAAATTCTGGTACTGTTGTAGCAACTGATCCATAAAAAATTGGTAATTAGCCGCAGCGTTTTCCATGGGTTTCATTGTAATTGTGCAACGTTTTGAACCACTGATTCGGTGAAAAATGTCAGAAACGACGGTGCAATAAAGGTAGTAAAGTTGATGTTAACTGGAGCAATATATTCATATCAAAAGCTTAATTTTAATATATATAGCAGATTCTCTACATATCGTATCGAATATATAACATATATTATATATTCATAAAAATGTTGATATCAATAAATTGTTCCATTATCATACATGCAAAATTTTTAAATTATCATGAAAATTATCATAAATCGTTTGTTCTGCATAAAGCGTAGATACGTTACACAAATCATGGTAATATTTCCGTTTTTAAAATAACACATACAGACACAAACTCCCACATCTTTTCGTGAAATTCTTTCAAAGTACCACTTCCACATCCCGTTTCACATCTTCCGACTGAGTCACACTCCCTACTTTGCCTCTCTAATGGACAAAAATGTAATGAAAAAATGAATTTTTTAAGAGAATAAACAGGTCTTAATTATGGATGGAGAATTGTTAACAAACTGTGGACACCATGAGACAATAAATAACTTACTTTTGATGATAATAGTATCGATTTTTAACTCTATTTGGTGACGAATATTGTGCAGATGCTGTTACTGGACACCAAATTGCATCTATATATGCATGAAACAACAATTCTCCTCGAAATTTATCATCGTGTTGCCTAGTCCAATCGTAGTCATCCGGTGGGATCTCATTTGAAGAAGGATCCTCAACTGAAGATATGTATATCTCGTCACCGATTTTTGCAATGACATCAGAATTTGCAAATCGTAATAATGAAGGCGGAATCCTTCTCCTGATGTTATCACTATGTTGAATTTAATCTGAATCGTTTAACTGTCTCTCTCTTCTTGGAATAATATGTGAAGACGGCTGTGCAGATGTTGAACGTATTCGGTTTGGATGTGTGATTGGAAATAAATCAAAAAGCATCGTAATACAAGCAATACTGAAGCGCGCCCACTGACTTGGTTTGATGAATATTACTGCCTTTCCGCACTTCAAGTCGTTTTATTCATTTCCGAATCATTGTTCTTCATTTTCAACAATCTCTGTCGGTGAACGTGTTGTCTTCTAAGCAAGTAATGTTCAAGAGTTTGTTTAGGGAAAATTTGTTATGTTAGAAATGGCAAGATACTGTTCCGCACTGTTGAATTAGATGATAAATTTTGTCCAGTTGATATCTGCTTTTGTAGAAAGGAGATAATATTGTATTGTTTGATTAAATAACGTATCTTACCGTGGAGAAAAATTACTCTTGAGAGGGATTTAACTGAATCCTTCTTCATATTTCCTAAAATTTGTGCTTCTATTTCTGAGCCGTTCTCGTCATCTTCATTACCATTTTGGATTTCATTCATTTTATTGTCCACTTTATTTATTTCCTTTCTCGGTTCGTCGCTGAATAGATTACCATTCTCTACGTCACCCATAACATTAACATCTTCAATATTGTTCTCTGGTTCCATTTTCTGTAGTATTGATCCATCCATAAGGAGTTGGAGATTTCCACTGTTTTCATACTCGTGTGAGTCAACTTCTAAATCATATGACTAGTGACCGATGTCCAGAAGAATGTTTTGAATATCATTTCTGTTGAACTACAGAGAGCTATAATTTTCTGACATATGTTCATTCAATCGTGGGGCTGCATGTTTGAATTGACAAAGAATCTGTCCATATGCTTTCCTCTGTTCGTCATCACAATTACCAACATCATTCGATGTGCTCAAAACGTTAACAGTAATATTTTCAACTACTGATGCAATTCCATCACACTCTGAGACGTCCTCTCACTTCTCATTTTTATTTTCGACTGACTATTCATCTTTGGATTAAATGATCTGCATGAATTTGAAGAAAAGTGAACAGATCTTGAATCATTTATGGAGATGAATTGGTTGAACGTTTAGGATGGGATAAATTACACGCCATTTCTGGAACGAGTTTTGGTGCGGAAGCGTTTAAACTGAGAAAATAAATAGAAGAAGTTTGGTAAAAGTACAGCAACTTCCTGACTGAATTTCTGATTACAGATTAAAAGGAAATCTAATTCGTTACGTGCAATTTCAGAACGAAAATGAAGAAATGATTCGCTTCCATTGGATTGTTTGAAATACAGTGGTAAAATTCATGTTATCAAACAAGTAAATGATAATTTACCTCAGTTCTGTATGGTGTAAAAAGAACTATTGTACTATCCTGATAACGTGTACAGAATGAAGCACACCAATTATTTGTGTGTAAAAATGAGAAAACCTTGCGAACATATTTCCATGTCTTCCATCCATACATCATACAATTTAAAAGTATCACCAAACTGTCATGTTCATGATAGATTCATTCAAGCAGTATAGATCAAATCATCGAGATGTATATACATCAACATTATGTTCTTTTACAATTATGTTCTTTTAAAATTGCAATTGATGTCATCCGTGACCACTACATAACTACACTGATTGAAATAGCTTGCAAATAAAAAATCAGATTATGATTTAAAATCGGTTTTGCGTATCTCACGTTGCAATATGTATGCATAACTGCGTCTGTAACTTGTGTCTCCGAAAAAGACTAGATTTCTTTTGGGATGCCAAAATTATTAATATTTTTTTTGATCTGTAAAAATTATTCCTATAAAATTTTCGTACTGTATCGAAATAATGGAAGTGTTTTCAAAATTACAGATTTTATGGACTGTTCAATGTGAGGGAATTTTTGATAAACGAAAATATTTCGGGAAGGCTCAAAATGTGGGAACTTGCATCAACGAAATTTTATTGGATTCCCGAAAACTCCTTAAAACAATTCTGATCTTCAAAATGATTTTGAGGGTCGAAGTTGTTTCGACAATCAAAATTGGTACAATTAAGGCTCCAGCCGCATCATTTTCATGGAACGTAGTAATTTTGAAACAGCACTTTTTAAAGAAGCAGATATTTGTAGTAGCACGTATTCTTTGTCATTAAGATTTTCCCGTTCATATCGTTCATGTTATACGTCTAACGGATTGCAAACGCACATTGGAATGAGTAATGATGGCGTGGAACAAAACGATGAACGGAGGAGTTAACGACGTCATCTAGTTTTACCTACCAAGTTGGGGGATTGGGTGAAATAATCCTAGTCGACGGGATGACAAATCAGATAACTATGATGATACTAAAGACAACGGACAGTATCTATCTACAAGTGAAGAAATAGTACCAGAAAATCTACGGGAGCCTCCATAGAGTTTTTGTGATGATGTTCATGATGAAGGAAATGTGGACATGAATGCTATTATCGATGAAGTATTCCAACTCAATGAAAAGGTGGAACACAGTACATGTAATCGGCTATTAACCGTCTCTAAGAAACATAGTGGAAAAGTGGAACAGTTTATTCAAAGATACAATAATATGGATGAGATAAGAGAATGTGTAAAGCTCAGGACGTAAAAAAAATATGAAAAAAGGGGTTCAAGGCGGAGCTACACAAAGGTACTGAATTCCAGTGGTCTTAGTAATACCGTTTTCTCGACGGCCGCAACACCGGAGAAGAACTTCAAGAGTGAAGTTCAAAGCGTAATACTCGCATGGATCGAAGATAACTTGCATGTAGCAATCAACGCATACAACATGATTAACGGCATCTTCTTAATTCCTGAAGTCTTCTGTCGTTAAGTAAATCTTAAGCTCAACTAATAACATCCCTCCTTTGATTATTCAACCAGATCTCAAACGGCCCCAAGCCGTTCTTAACGCGGGAAAAGTTGAAGGTCGGAAAGTAATACTGTAACGAACGGCTTTCTTGTTCAATATTTCCTTACCAAACAGGACCCATTTCAATTCCACGAACGGCCTGATAACTGGAGAACTGGTACATACCATTTATTAACGATGCTCGTAGACATTAATTATACGTAATTATACAAAATACTCTCTTGAAACCGTCATAAACACTGCTATCAAAATTTAGTGGAGCCCAGTGACCCGGACCGTGCACTACTATGAAGGTATTTGGATTTTTCTTGTAATATTCTTCTATGTAGTTGACCAAACGAATTCTACCATGCTCGTTGACTTCAAAGTTGTAATAACTACCAGCCGCGACCACCTTTGAAACGACTATTTTCCCCTTATTAAAATCATAAACTGAATTTATGTGCAATTTTGCAGCAGCAAGTGTATGAAGCTGAAATGTCCAAAATGTGGAGATACCTCCGTTGTTCCGATCCGAAGCCATGAAATGTACTCTTCCATTTCCATCCTTGGTAAAAGTTACACGACGTACGATATACTCCTTTTTGTCCACCGTGAATCCAGTATTCTTCGCAATTTCATCATCAAAAAAACGCAACTCCGTAATCCTTGTGTCATCAAATATGTTATCAGAAGAGCGGTCATATAGTTCAGCGACAGCTTGATAGAGGATGGAATGAAACTATACTTGTGCGGATTACTTGCCTTGAGCTCGGAAAACATATCTTCCCTGACTAGAAAGATTGTTCCTTGGTGATAATATATCTATGCCCTCTTACTGGTTGTCATTTCGTGTTGGCTACTTAGTTTGGTCTTTAGGACCGAAGCCACTTGTATGACTTCCGAAAACAAAAGTGGATGTTGTCGTTGACGTTAAGGGAGAAGGGGGAAGAGAAGAAAGAGCAGAACTTGAAGTTTTTCGATTTAGATGACTACTACATTTAGTCCTCTGGACCGAAGCCTCGTATATGATTTCCGATAACGAGTGTTGAACGCCGCGATAAATGTTATATATATAACTTTTGGTTGCCAACTTTTGCTTCGTCCTCTGGGTCGCAACCGCATGTTCGATTTCCGGAAATAAGAGTGCATGGTTCCTTTGACAAAGCGAGAAGATAGAAGAGAAGAAAGAGCTAAACTTGAAGGTTTTCGATTTGGATGACTTCTACGATTGGTCCTCTGGACCGAAGCCTCATGTATGATTTCCCATAACTAGTGTTGACCGCCGCGATAGATGTTATTTATATAATTTTTGGTTGCCAACTTTCGCCTGTTCCTTTAGGTCGACACCGCTTGTTATATTTAAGAAAAAAGTGGATACTGTTGTTGACGTTAAAGGAGAAGAGAGAAGAGAAGAAAAACAAGGAACCGAAAAGAAACTGTAGATGTCATGTTGCAAAGATGTTTTTTGCGAATTTCATACTGCTGTTATTTTTCACTAAAATAATGTAGAAAACAAAAATATCGTCTTTTTCGTACTTGATTTACTACTTGTTTAAAACAATATGTCAAAAAATATGTGAGAAAAAATGTAGTAGAACAATTACAAAAAAAAGGAGATTAAAATTTTGGAACGTGTTGCCATCGCCTTTTTTTTAATTTTTTTACTACTTTTATTCAACACAAATTAAATTGTGACACGTTGTAAATTTTTTAAATGGTTCGTTACACGTTACTTTCTTTTCATAAAAAAAATTCATGTTTTTATCAACGATTTTTTTTATGTGTCCACCCCCACATGTTCGCCAGAACTCCCTTTGTCATCATCACCATTCACAACCGAATCATGCATCTAGTCGATGACTGCTGCGAAAATACATTTGTACAAGTTGATAACTCAACTCTATTCGAACTGAATCTAGAATATTTGGTTTCAATTTCGCCCCTTGCATTTCTGAGCACATGACACATGTACTAACCCTTTTACCGATAATTTTTTTGATGAACGTATGTGGTCACGACGGAAAAAATTACACCGCTATATCAATCTTTAATTGGCGTGTAATCATTTTAGGGATTTACATCTGACAAAGCATCACTTGAAGTAGCAGATGTTCTTGAGAATTTGCACAAGGCTGAATACCCTGGTTTCACTACGTCCCCTACAGCAGCGCGTAAGAATTCATCGATATCTCCTGTTTTCACTCCTCCTCCATTTACTACAGAGAATACAAATTCGCGTTTGTTCATGCCTGATCTGAATACCGCAGAGAACTCACCGAGATCTCCTGTTTTAAGCTTTTCATGGAATAAATTTAATTCTACAGCTATATCCCAACCAGTGACATTACGGTCTAGTTAACTTATTAAACCTCTTCTGTTCTGTAAGATATCCCGAATTAAAAATAAATCCATACTGTTAGATTCTGCTCTGCAGACAGCATCTAGTATATAATCGTCTGGTGCATTAACACGAACGATGAAATTTATATTTAAATAAGATGGACCAAATTAATATGCTGATTAATTATTCGTTGACAAAATCTTTAAAATTAAATGGAGGAATTGCATCATTTGCATTATTGCTATTACTTGATATATTAAATGACCTACGTAATTCTTCATCATCACCTCACGTAAGAAATTATAATTTATTTCAACTTGCACTTCACAGGAGAAAATTATTCATTTGTGTAACACTTCCATCATTAAAGCATTATTAAAGTTCATATCAGGTTTTGGACAGTAGCATATTATCAACAAGTACTCAAAGTAATTCATCGTCTTCAAATGGTGGCACACCAGTTGCCTGACCAGAAGTTACAGAATCAACAACAAATAGAAATATTACTAATTCAAGACTTCGTCGTAAAAATTTAAAATCTTATTCAAATTAGACAACAATTCAAAATCTATCATTTTAAAAAGATATTGTACAAGATCTCAGGTTGATTGATCTAGATGAAAAGGAAGCACATTTGTCAATTACTACGGGAGTAGGTAGAGAAAAATTGACGTATACGCTTTGATTAACCTAAAAGTTTGCAACCTTAACTTCCTTACCACGTCATGGTAAGATATATAGGTTAATAAAGTTTTTTATCAAGTGTTATAATATCACATGTTGCACAATCCAAAAAATATGAAAAATAACAGACTACCGGACTAGTACCAAATAATTTACAAAATTTAGTTGATAGAGAACTTGACAATCATTACCATATCATTGTATCATTACGTGAAACATATGGTAATTCAAATTTAAAAGGAAATTGAAATTCATTACCAACTTTAAGAAGGATTTATGTATGTAGTGATAGAGAACTACAAATACATCGTTACCTACCTAGAATGTCTGAATAACATGTCAAGAAACGGGACGGTTCCATGGTGTGAAAATCATTACTCATTTCGGTACCAGAAAAGGTAATGATATATGTACTGAAATACGGAAAAGGATGCATCGCCTTCTTCGCTCAGCATGTGCTCCATCGTATACACTGTTATTGCGTTGTTTATCATAAGGACAGTTATCAACTGATTGGCTCTAAAAGGATTTTTTATTTTGCTATTGTGGCCAGTCGCAGGCAATTAACTCCGCTTCGTTGTTTTTCGTCGATTGATCAAAACGGTGATGATGGGGAGGAT